>QODF01000165.1:2365294-2451637 GCA_024372805.1 Oostethus manadensis
CTTGCGGGACTCCCGAAGCAGCTGACAGGTACCGGCAGTCCAAGCGGCACGCGGCTTCAGCGGTGGTCGAGGCAAAAATTCGGGTGTGGGAGGAGTTCGGTGAGGCTATGGAGCACGACTTTCGGTCGGCATCGAAGAGGTTCTGGCAAACCGTAGAACAGAAAAGGGAAGCAGCCCCCAGTTCACACTGTTTACAGTGCGGACGGGGGCTTGCTGACCTCGACTGTGGAGATAGTTGGTCGGTGGAAGGAATACTTTGAGGCCTTCTTAATCCCACTGACATGCCTTCCGTAGAGGAAGCAGAGTCTGATGATACGTACGTGGACAGTTCTATCACCGTGGCTGAGGTAATTGGGGTAGTTAAATCACTCCCCAGTTGCAAGGCTCCGGGGGTAGACGAGTTCCGCTCGGAATTCCTCAAGGCTCTGGATGTTGGGCGACAAGCCAACATAATATCTGAATATCAACTGGTATCAACAGGGAATTGATCACACATTCGCTGCACGGTATTTACCTATGTACTGTATATCAACTGCTACTACATTACCAATTGTGATATCTATGCATATCATAACTAAATACAGTACTGTGGCCTTACTGAATATTTGAAAGTCTTGAATACAAAAGTTTTAAAGAGCACAAACAATCATTATGGACACTTATTAGTTGAAGAGGCGTCAGAGAAATGGGTTTTTTAGCTCCATTGTTCAAGCTCGGCGCTGTTCAAAAGCATGTGTAATTAAGGCTTCACAAAGGAAAGACACACTTCAGATGAACAAGGCGTGCGGCTTGATAATAGGTCCTTAATAAGTAGGAACCTTTCACCTTACACCAATACTGATAGTCACATTAAGATACATGCATGCATAAAGTTCACTGACGTTAGTATTGTCAGCAGGACTGCAACCAATCATGATTTTAGTAGTTGATTAATCTGAAGTTGTTGTTTCGATTATCAAATAATCGGTCAGGCCCTAGACCAGGGGTGGGCAAATACAGTATTTTGACATAACAAGCTTGGACGAGGGGCCAGACTATATATTTGACACAAACACGCTATTTGTTCTTATAATTCTAACAGTCCACCTGGAATTATTTGTCTTACTTTATGTATAGTACAGGCATCAAACAATCTGCTAAATGTTCTTGTCTACCTGTTTTCAGGAGCACTTTAAACATTAGACCACAATGAATAACAAAAATAATTTTACAGTTTTTTGTTTTTTACTGAATAAGACACCCGGAATATACATGAATAAAGGACAATATGAACTATGAACAATAAAACATTGACTATTTAGGAGTCTGTCGATGTCCCTTCTTTTTCACTCCGCAGACAGTGCATTGGGTATGTTTGTTGTTGTTCAATTGTTGTGTTGACTTGACTTTTTTCAGCACTGCGGGTAGAGGTAGTTGTCTGGACTGCTGCATGTGAAAGGCAACTTAAACCATCAAAAGGTTGTCTCAGACTGACATTTGACTACTTGCAAGTCATGTTGCCAGCTTGTATGTTAAAAGTTTACATTAAACACTTTGAACGCATCCGGTGGGCCGCATTCAAACGCCTGGCGGGCCGGATGTGGCCCCCGGGCCGTAGTTTGTCCATCCCTGTAGTTCATATCAATTTGTTCCTAGACGGAACAGATTGATATGAACTACACTCAATTAATAGTTTGGTCCAGGACATATCAGAAAAGAGGCAAAAATATCAAGTGTTGGGATATTTTTTCTGCCTCGATGAATCGCTTACTTCACCCACTCAGAGCACGAAAAGGAAGCGCTTCCTTCCACACGCAGATACTGTATAAAGGCAACAAAAGAGAAAAAACAATCAAAAAAACAGACCTTAACGCGGCACTTATATCATTTCCTCCCGAATGGAGCGAAAAGATTCGAGAGCCTATTGCAGCAGAAGACGCTCATTTCTAGTCGACAATACTGTGTGATGGAACAAAGAAGTGAATTTCTCACTCACTCAGTTGAGAGTAATGTGTTCCACTACAGAAGGTGTCTTCATTTTACTTAGAACATTTCAAAAGCTCAATATCATAATGAAAAATATTGATCTTATTTCTAGTCAGTCTGTCTAGGTTTAGTATAAATGCACAGCCATCAACATGATGTAATGCAGTGGTTTTCAAACTGGGGGTTGTGCCCCATAGAGGGGGCCCGGCATTATGACGGGGGGGCTACCACAAACACACATAATTATCAGCGTATTTTCCGGACTAGAAGCTGCTAGTTTTTTCTCTCCCTTATAACCCAGCGGGTATAATAACAAAGCGCTTTGTTATTGTCTTTTTTTGCCGCTTTGGGTGCGGTCAAATTCTCTACGGACTTAGCGCTCTTAAGTTGCTGCGTGTATTTTGGACTATGTTGTTCCACGCACCCTTAGCTCACCAGGCACCGACCCGGGACGGGCGTTCAGGGTGCCAGGGTGCAGCCACGGCGGTCCAGAAACAATGTTAATTTCAGAAACAAAACCATATCTAAAATCTACTACCTAAAAAATGAAACCAATCGGTCGTTCATTATTTGGTGAAATGCTTTATTTTCTCTTGTGGATTTATTATTGCTCTTTAACCAAGCAAAATATGTTTCATCCGATTAAATCAAACTACAATCATTCAAACACCAGCCTAGTTGTCAATTAATTGGATAGCACGAATCATCAATTATTTGTGTCGGCTCTAATTGTCAGCATGTTTTTGTTGCCTGCGAGTTCAAGCTCTTCGATTGATTACATAAACCATTGCATAATTTAGCACGCGACAGTGGGAAGAGGCTTGTACTGTATCTAAGTGAGGGTCTAATAAATACTTTCTGCTGACAGGGGCCATCACAAAGTTTGTCAACTAGAATTCATTAGGAAGGCCAGCGAGAAATGGAACCCATGCTGTCACATGGGATGCGACCTGGGGGATAATTCCACAAACACACTCAAATACACTGCCCCCCCCCCCAAAAAAAAAGGTCAACATCTGGAATTAACTAAGCAGTGCAGTGCTTCTCAAATAGTGTGGCGGGCCCCCTTGGGGGGGTTGCAGTGAACTGTCAGAGGGGCATAAAAGGCAGCGAGGATATTCAATATTAGTGCAAACCTGCCAAAATGTATGAATTTGTCATACCCAGCATGCAATTTGACTCTTAAAAACGCTTGCATGCCTCACGGTTATCCATTTTGTTGCATTTTGCTGAGTTCATTTTCGGGTTCAGTCTGTACAGTACAGACAAATAAATACCATCAGTAGTGTTTGACATTTGGGGGGGCATGAAAACATATTTGATATTTGTCCCCCATTGACAAGGAATAGCTGAAAACCACTGAGCTATATTTTTACTCAATCTGGCAGCGAGAAACTGAAATTATACTGGAAGTTTACTCCAAGATTTAGTACAAGATTTAATACATTTAATGTATGCCTCCTCCATATGCCTAGATGACTGTCATACACTCTTGATCAAAACCTTAAAACCAATTGAAGAATTGCAAGAATTTTTATTTCACAGTGTTGGATTTTAAGGAGGTTCCAAGTAGAGCTCTGAAATGCAAAAAGAGGAAATGGGAGCATTTTGGAGAAAGAAATTTGTTGCAAAGAAGCATTAAAGTGAAATCAGAAGATTACAGCCTTTAAAAGTCAAAAAACTTGTCAAAAATATGGATTTCATTACATTTTTTTCATACTTTCTTGGTGGCAAAGGCAGAAAAGCTTTAAACTCAGGGAATGGGGTCGGCTCGTTGAGCTGCGCCATTGCTGCTGAGGTTGGATGCCGGAATACCTCATTTTACATTTCCAGCACGATCCTGAGGGTAGTCAAATGCAAAAATGGTAGACTTAAAAAAATGCAGGATGGTAGTAAGTGTGATCCCATTTCTGTTGAAAAAGCCTGTCATTACCACACAGACGAGGGCCTTAAGTCACGAGGGACGTCCTCTACAACATCTCCGCATAGCCCGGTGCCGTTTGACACCCCTGCACAACCCGAAGCTCCATTCTTCCATTGAAGCCCGAAACATGATGGCTTCCCCCTTCACCGTGCCGTGTGAAAAACATCTCCTTTGTCATGCCAGTAACGTTTGAAGCTACCATGACGGCCAAGGTTGCAAAAACTTTCTTTCACCTTTCAATGTCCCAATGTTTGGTGTTCTGGTGCAAATTCCAAACCATACATTTTGTGATGTTGAAGAAAATGAGGTCTTTAAAGATATTTTTTGTTCTTAAAACTCTTCACTAAATGCCGCCTGATGGTTATTGAACTGCTGAAGTATGAAATTACCGTTTTGGCCAGGATTTTGTCTTTTAAAGGCCCATTTCTCTCAAGTTATTTGACCATAACTGATGCAGTAACTACTGCCACAAAAACAAGTTGCATGCTGCGTTCATCAGAGATGCTAATAAGCTCTATGCCGCTGCCCACTCTATCAAACAAGAGCACATTTTCTATATTTCAGGTAGGTTTTTTTTAAATCTGAGCCAAGGTCAGCGTCGAACAGATTAACATAATTTAATTATAATCCCCCCCTGTCATTAAAACACAATTATTTCACATTTGCCAACCAGTGGAGTGGAATAAACTGGAACCATAGTATTTCTGTCAGGGTAAAAACATGGCTCTGCAAAGAATTATTTAATACATATGTGTTGTTAAAATGAATGCGCAAAGCATTTGTTGTCTCGCAAAACAGGCGAGCTCAGCAAGGATTTGCACTCCAACAGGAACAAATGGATTTAAGAGCGGCTACTCAGCAGAGCTCATTTAATCTGCTGTGTGATTAATTGTGATGGGATTTAACGAGCGTAACACGGGCAAAGACGTACAGATTGGAATTATACTCGTGCCCTGATAAATGACTTGAGAGAAAAACGTGAAAATGATAAAAATGCACACACTGTTGATTGTTCCGAAAATATTGAACACGCAATAATTTGGAAAAAAATGTTTTGGGAGAATGGGAGCATCAAAAGGGGACCGCACGGTGGTCGAGTGGGTAGCACATTGGCCTCACAGTCAGGAGGTTCAGGGTTCGCATCTCTGTGTGGAGTTTGCATGTTCTCCCCGTGAATGTGTGAGTTTTCTCCGGGTACTCCGCTTTCCTCCCACATTCCAAAAACATGCAGCTAGCTAGTTAGCTTCATTGGCCACTCTAAATTGTCCATTAGAGTGTGAATGTTTGTTTGTCTATATGTGCCCTGGAATTGACTGGCGACCAGTCCAGGGTATACCCCGCCTCCCACCCAAAGTCAGCTGGGATAGGCTCCAGCATAGAAAATGGTTGGATGAAGAGCATCAAAAGTTGAACTGTTCTCTGTTTTCTATGGCTTTTTGTCTACTTTTTTAAGAATAATTTAATGTTATCTTACCCCCAACATGGCCTTTTTGTTCGTCTATTACTCCCAACTCATTCGTCACTCCAGTCAAAAGTGTCTGTTTTATTGTATTAACTTATTAAGGTTGAATTCTCTTTATAATAGATCCTTTATATGTAAAAGCTATAGTTATAGTATAGTAATTTCCAGCAAGTGGATTGCGTGCATCAGATATGTACTCACCTACTAAAAATTCAGGCTGCGCACCTTTCAAAAAACAAAAAAAAGGTAAACAAACCAAAATGATAAAAGTGACGCTAATGGATTAATTTTTGCAAAACCTTGGTGCATCCCATCACCCACGTGTATTAAACATAATTTATAGATGATTTTTAATATGCTTGTCTAATTAATCCTTTGCTCAGGGCCATGAAAAACAAGCGCGTGTGCAAACGAGGACTTTGATTTAACATTAGCAGCATAAATACAAGAACAATTTGGCTTGATGAGAGACAAAGGAACTCACAATGCCATGTTCCCCTGGAGAACATGAAAGCCACTGTATGTGACTGGCTCAGGAGTCCATTTGTTTTCCAAACAAACAAATATGAGAATATAACCCTGGCTGGCATATGGTGGTTTTGAAAAACAGATTGAACAAAGAAATATTATATATCCTTCGCAATTAAACTGCATAAAAATTAGCGTAATATGATGTTCGGCCAGAATTAAATGATGGGTCACTCAACTGTTATTCACATTCATTTCCATAGTGTCTTATGTGAGGTGTTGATTGAGCACTTGAAGCAGGAAGAGGGCGGGATATAGGGATGTAAATATACTGTTGATATCTAATGTTTTTTTTTCATTGTTCATATTGTTGTTGTCGCTGGACCACCCAGCATGCCTTGCGGGCATGTGGAAGTTAAGTTATGATGTTTTTTTTATGTTTAGCACTTAGTTGTTATTTATCACCCACCTAGTAGCAGTAAACGTAGTCATGTGTTTTATTGCACCGAGAGCAAGTATGTGGTTCTGTTTGATGACCATCTATATATAGTCAGCCCCGTCGGCAAACTTTTGAACCCACTGTGGCCCGCAAGTCAAAAAGTTAGGTTAGCTGCCTATCTGTGGCGTCCTGCAGCTTTAAGCGAACGTGCAGCTGAGGAGGCAAACAGACGCTTCATAGACTACAAAAAGGTCGTTTGACAATGTGAAACATAAAACACCGCGTACGCTACAACTCAGTCGAGCACTATACTAGAACCCGATGGCTACCATATGTGTCGGAAATGGGGAATCAAAGCCGGTACCTGTCATGAATGGTGTGACTTCCTCAACCAGGACAATGAAATCATCATACGGCTGCAATAACATCTGATTGCAACAACACAACAAAAACGCCGAGACCTTAGGAGAGACTCCCATATAGGAGGACTTGAAATTCAAAGAAAACTGAATGCATGGTTATGAAGACAGACACTCCGCACTGTCAGATCTCTGTTGACGGCCAAAAAAATCAAACACAGTCCAACGTGTTGCACCGTGCAGTGGTGCAAGGTGCAGAGTCCTGAAGTGCTATGGTTGGCATGCACTGACCTAAAGAGCTCAAGAATAAGATCAGTGCTGCAGGAGAAGACCCAACAAAGGAGATCCCTTTTAACCACATCACGGTGAGACAGCTATAATTTTGGAGACATATCACGAGAAGGGAGGGATGAGAAGAGGTAAGACTGACGAGAAAGGAGCACGAAGCCTACATATGACCAACTACATTGGGAAATACACAATTCTGGTATTGAATGGCTAAAAAAGAAGACGCAACATCTAAAAATAGCAGGGTCGGTGTGGCTTGAGAACAAATCCACAGCCATGAAGCCATTCCGAGTCTAGATGTAATTTGTGAAACACGTGTATGGACATCAAATCCCTTCAAAAGCACGGCATACTGTGCATCATAACCGTTGCTGCTCCTCAGTGGAACATCTGTTCTATCTCACAGATGGCACAATTCATCACGGGCGCTCACTCACTCATTACAGATAAGAGGGGAGGTCTGTGTTATTGTCAAGTGCTGTATTTTCATTTTAAGTTGGGCAGACAAGTGAGACATCGTTGTGGAGGGGGGGAGGGGGGTTGCTATAGTACCAGCCTCTGCCTTTAAAGTCTCTTTGGTTGGGTTTTTTTTCACCTTATCCATAACTTGATGTCTAAAATGACTGAAGCGTGGACCCTAGAACCCTGCGTTCTATGACTTTCTTTAGTAAAACTATCCATACATCCGTCCATCTCCTTCCGCTTATCCGAGGTCAAGGTTGAGGCATTCCCAGGCCAGTGGACAGACATAGTCTTTCCAGCCAGGGTCTTTTCTGAGGCCCCTACTGGTCGGACACCTCCCCAGTGAGGCATCCTGACCAGAAGCCCGAGTAAACTCATCTTGCTCCTCTCGAGGCAGTAATTATTACCTTAACTCCTTATCTTCGGAAAAGCCCAGCCACTCCATGTAGGAAGTTCATCGGTCACTACCCGTAGCTCATGACCATAGATAACGGTACGAATTGAGAGCTTTGCCACAACGGACCAGTGCGGAGTCCTGATCACTGCAGATGCCGCACCAATCCGTATGTCGATCTTGTGAACAAAAACCCAGAGGTACTCAAACTCATCCACTTGGGGAAGGATCTTCGACATAGAGACGGCACTACGAGCGAAAACCGTGGGTTTTGGACTTGGAGGTGCTGATTCTCACCCCAGCCGCTTCACACTCGGAAATAGTATAACGTAAAACTTATCTAGTCTTGAACCTCTTTGAACCCCTTTTGTGTTGCCTGCACTATTACTTACATCCCACGTTCAGTGTTTAGTCCATTTAAAAAACGGTTGGACGTAACTGTCCATACATCACAGACCTTTTGTCTAATGATTACAAAACTTTGAGGACATCTCCATTACATCCATGTTAGCCTGTGTTCCAAAGCATTTGACCACACATGCTGACAAGAGTTTCCTCATGAAGTTACCACAAAAACCCTATCCTAAGACCTTGATCTAATAGAAAAATCATTCGTTCTTTGACACACTTGATTCCTCAACAATAACAACTGATAAGGACACAATGACAGCTGCTCCTGGATGAATGAAACACAGTTCCAACTAGAATGCAACAAAGTGGAACGCAGACCTCCATGAAGGCCAAATAGTTCTACAACAGGGTTGGGTGTAACCTCAGTAGAAATGCTGCGCTGCGAGTGGCCTTGCTTATGCAGCTCAACAGTCTGAGCACGTTCAAAGAGAGAACGCTTTTTGCCTTTGCCATCAAGAGATCATAGACAGTGTGAATGAATACCTGACAGAAAATGAGAATGAATCCAGATTTTTGGCAAGATTTTGGCTGTTAAAAACTGCGGTGGACACCAGCCCATCGTAGGGCATATAGACAAACAACCATTCCCACTCACATTTTACTACGGACAATTTAGTCTCCCATTAACCCAGCATGGATGCTTTTGGAATGTGGGAGGAAACAGTTGGGATAGGCTCCAGCCTACTCATGACCCTAGTGAGTATAAGCGGTGGTTGTTAGCAATAAATTGCATATTCAAAATCGTTTTTGTCTACCTCTCATTGCTTTTTCTATCCCTTTTGAAGCTCTACTTAGAGTTCTGTAAGATCCAACAGTGCAAAATGTAAATTGTCGCTCTTTTCCAACTGGTCTTGCAATTTTGATCAGGAGTGTACGCTCTCATTCGACTGCATAGAAGGCCCATCTTTATGAAAAGATCATCAAAGCGCTTTTTGGCTGCAGATGAATGTGATAAGATGGATCAGAACCATAAGTAATGGAGCTTCAACCGTCCCCATCCCTGTTGCTCTCTTCATTTCTTACTGAGAAATGAATTCAATGTGAAAAAGTCCCAATTCAATCCCTGTGCAGGGTCTAGGCTGCAACACGGCATACATTTCATATAAAGAGTTCCGGCAAGAAGGACAAAAAAGGAAGCTGTGAATCCAAGTTTAAAAGTCGTCTGGCCGTGCAAGCACATAGTCCTGCCTGATAGGTAGATAAAACATGTGCACTTTGATGCTTTGTCCTCTTCTTTACTGCCAAAGCGACCTACGGTAACCCTCCGAGAGCTGGCGGTAATGGTGTGACTTCAAGGAAGAGCTTCTACTTCACGATGGGATTTCACTGTTTTCCTTGCCACGGGCTGTCAGCCCCGTCGCCCTCTATTGTGTCGCTGCTACATGACATCCTACCTGCCGGAATAATCTGCGTAAGTCCTTTCATGACATGTGAAATTAATAAATAAAGGTTGCATTGATGTTGGCGCTCTTTGTCTCTGCTCAGCGTGAGCATCTAAAGTTGACGTTAACTCCTCCGCCCCGTTACAAATCCCTGCCGTCATGCTCGGCGGCAGAGAAGAATCCATTGAAGAAAAAATATCCTCTCATGATAGGAGAAAGTGTGGTTCAGTGGTGGAGTTTGTCTATTCTACCAAGACTATAAAACCGGCAAGAAGAGCACATTAGTATGGCCGATCTATTCAGCCTAGTGGGATAGTTTTATACTAGATCTTGGGAAAACTATCCCAAACTATTTACAGCAGCCCCCTTTAGACATTTGACTTATAAACTGTTAATTACCTTAAAATATTGAACATGATTAATTGGGTCAAAAACTGGTATTTTTCAAGGTCATAGTTAGATAGAGTGATCATCCCACATACAGCATATGTCATTCCAGTCTCATGTGGGCACTCTTCATTATGGAACTTCCAGCAAAAAATGCAAACTGCTAAGCGTGTCACAAACGATGAAATATTTTGTTGGACAATAACTGTCCTAAAAATGATTGCTGATACATGCAGCAAAATACATTTGGTGCACAATGAGCTGACAGGAGGGTTCACTCGCTCCGTTCATCAGTCTACTATGCACCCAGGTGTTGAGGTGCACAGAGTGAACCCTCTTATCATTTAGCCTTTGGTAGAGACAGGGGAGGAAAACAAACACGCATGCACAAGTCAATTTATACAGGCCGGCAAAATGATCTAGTTTGTTTTTATTTATCGATTATCATGACAGGCCTGCAAATTGCTATCCTCCTGTCCAGTAATCATACCATCAATGAAAGGAAGGAATCTACTATTTTCTCTTTTTTCTGCTGATGGAACCGTCCCCTTTTCCCCTGTCCCTTCGCTGGATGCTGACGTACACACAGATAATGTGTCATTCTAGTTTATGAATGCTAATCCACCTATTGTGGTTTGAAAAACATTGAATCTAACATGCTTGGCATAGTTCATATTGGTATTTCAGTCTGTGTCTCCAAAAGTTTTTTTCACTTTCATCCACCCTTGTGCACAGAGCAGTCACTTACCAATGTAATGGTTCCACTCTGAGTCCAGATCGGCTTGATTGGCCAGGCAGCCCCTCATCACATTGAGGCAGTAGTTCTTGCAGGGCTTAATGGCGGGCATGCCTTGACAGAAGGGGCAGTACGACATCTTGGTCAGCGCTCGCATGCATGCCGGAGTGCTGCTTACCTGCGAGAGCAGAATTTGTGAGAACATGCCATCGTCACTTGACATTTGCATCAAAAGCTCTAATTAACTCCTCTATTCAATGAACCGCTAGGGTTTGTAATTAGCGTCAGGTCAAAAACATACTGGCATTTGCAGCTGTGGCTGAAGGCCACCTTCCGAGGTTGTTTTTCATGAGCTCCACAAGATGACAGCAGCTGCGTTTTAACTATTATGAAGGCTCAGCATCAAGCAGCTTTGTCTACCTCTGCAGGAAGTAAAGATTATGTGCGTTGCACTTGCCATACTGTTGTTAATTTACAAGGAACTCTTCAGCGGTAAATACTGGCTAAGCAGTTTGCGCACTACCACCTTTACAACGTTGGTTCCGTTGCGGCTACTGTGCAGTACACTATCTTGTTTTTCGTACAGTATTGCACAAAACAAACTTTGCCCTGAACTGCAGTGATACCAAGCCGTGTGTACGCGTACCCCTCGTGGTATGGGAGCCATCATTTCATTTCCAAGTAAATATTCTCATTAAGCTGGACAATTTGCGCTACCACTAGTTTCCCTGGGGAGACAAGAAACTGTGGCACAGCTCTGTTACATTCTACTTTTGGGAGAACTGTGCTCATGGTATGCCAAAAAGGCTATGGGGTACACTAGACCAAAACATTGTTCCGTGAAATCAAATGCCCTAATAAAGCACCATGCACTTGTCGTGCATTTTTTTTTAGCGAGTATGATTGCAAAATAACCCGCCATGGGGCCGAAGACAGTGCCAGAAATGTGATAAAGGTGGTGAGAAACCCTATTAAAACCAATCCCGAGCTACCATTGTACTGCATACCAGTTAAAAAATGACCATGTGCCTTTTTCCTTGTCACTTTCTCATGCACTGCAAAACATTATTATTACAATAACATATCCGTTATTTCCAGCTTTCAATTAACGCCCAGTCCTTTTATTAGTATGTATCATATAGCGAATTTATACACGTGTCCGACAGCAAAGATTGTTAAAATGTTATTTAATCCTTGCCTGCTCAGCTTTTACGACAAACTGTACATAATTTCCTACGGAACGTCAACTTTCAACGCCTGCATACTTATTCCCAGCCTATGCTCGTTCCGGCCGAGCGGAGGCAGCAGTGGAGTTGCCTCACGCTGCAGTTACAAGATGGTCTCCCTCTGCAGAGAACCACGCGGAGTAAAACGCGGCTCACCCTCAGGCCCGCTCTTCACAATAAACGAGAAGATGAGCTCCCCTCGCCCCTCCCAGCTTTTCATATATTTTGAGGATGAATTAGACACAGCCGCCATGCGCCCGCATGGCACATAAATCCAATTTCTGACGCTGTCAACACTCCAGGAAGCATCCGAAAGTGCGGCGGTGGGTTTCTGCTGCCCACAAAGATGGGGGGAGACTTTTGCAAGGTGGGTTCTTGTTCTTTTTGCTCCTCCTTGTAGCTCCATGACTGACTCACAGGGGTTGTAGTGATGGATATCGAGTGATCCCGTGTCTAATTCCTTAGTGTGCTGCTTTTGATTGTATTTTCTGGGAATTCCAAGCACACTTGAATGCTTATATGATAATTTTTTCTCTTTATTTAGAGTGATTCTCAACTGATGGGCTGGATTGCAGAGACGTTTTCAGTGGGTCGCTGAGTCGTCGGCAAAAAAGATTATGTAAGGACCCGATGGCCGTGAATGCACCTAGGGCTTGAGTGGGAGCGGAAGGATGTGGAGTGTAGACTTCGTGGCGGCAGCTGGTCATTCAAGGAGGGGAAGGTCGTTTTTTTCCAGCCTAGATGATAAATGCGATAATTTATTCATATGGAAATTATACCCTCCGTTCCTAGTCGTTTTTAACAACAACAAAGTCGCGAGGTATCGGTAAAGTCTCCAGATCGGTTGAGAACAGAATGAAAAAACTTGGAAAATACTCTGGAGGAGGTTGATACTTCAAGATTGCTAATTAGCTCATTTCACTGTCAATCAAAATGGTATTGTGCCTCAGACAGATCATCCAATCATCATTCGGAAGCCGATTGCCCGGGCCAGCCCACTGCCCCATAGACCTCCTAAGATGCTGGGCGGCACAAACGCTCAGCATCCAACTGTGTAAAAAAAACCAAAAGTGCCGTGGAAGGAATTAATGTCAGTTGCCTATGATAAGTATCTGTTTCTGAACAAAAATATAGAAGAAGGTATTCTAGTGTATATATATCAATTACATGTACATACAGCAGTACATCTGTCAGGACCAGGAGGATATTCATGCCCAATTAGACATATTGACCCACACATGTGTGTGTTACTTGGAGCAGGCATATCATGGGGATGTAATACTTGCAACATGTCCAAAAGTTAGCACCCCCTGAGGCAGCCGCATACTCATGAGAGTCCTTTTATGTTAAACATTTCATCAGTTGGGACAGGCTCCAGGATAACCCTGTGACCCCAGTGAAGACAAGCTGCATAGAAAATCAATGAGTTTGCCATGTCGCCTGTCCTGACTAGGCTCGCAGGGATATGTCGGAGCCTACCCCAGCTCCCTCAATTATCCATCCATCCATCCATTTTCTTCCACTTATCCGAGGTCGGGTCGCGGGGGCAGCAGCCTGAACACCTCCCCAGGAAGGCGTTCGGGAGGCATCCTAACAAGATGCCCGAGCCACCTCATCTGGCTCCTCTCAATGCGGAGGAGCAGCGGTTCTACTCCGAGTCTCTCCAGGATGACAGTGCTACTCACCCTATCTCTAAGGGAGAGACCAGCCACCCTGCGGAGAAAACTCATTTCAGCCGCTTGTACCCGCCATCTTGTCCTTTCGGTCACTACCCAAAGCTCATGACCATAGTTGAGGGTAGGAACGTAGATCGACCGGTAAACTGAGAGCTTTGCCTTTTGGCTCAGCTCCCTCTTCACCACGACAGATCAGTGCACAGTCCGCATCACTGCAGACGCCGCACCAATCCGCCCGTCCATCTCGAGTTCCATCCTCCTCTCACGCTCACTCAATTATTATTTTTTAAAGAAATAAAATGTATTAAATAAAGAATATAATTGATGTTGGGTCCCGCAGCCAAATCGGTTTAGATCACACATACACGCGTAATTAAGATGATGTTCTCATTTTGCTGCGTCTGTGAACTGAATGCACCTCGCGGTAGAGCGGCGGTAATGAGGGAGTTTTGTTCCAAGCATGGATGGAGACGTGTTTCTTGGCGATAAATTCAGTACGTGCTGTTAGATATGCACTTGATGTTTTCGCGTCGGAATAAAGAGCATTAGACAGTGTGCGTGAGAATGCTACTCACGCCTCGTCTGCGCTAAAAAATTTACATAAATATTGAAATAAATTTGTTATCGCTAGTTGTTTTACATGTATTTTATGTAGAGTAAAGGGATAAAATGTCTAAGTCCTTCAGACACAAATTTATGTGGGGTCCCTCAGGACTCTATCTTTGGTCCTCTTCTGTATGCACTTTTTCCCTCGAAACAAAGCTCTTGCTTGAAGATGCTGAAGCATAGAGATGTAGAGTAGTATATAACATACAAAAAGAAACAGTAAATGTGCATATCAGCACAATCAACAGATAACTTTTCTAAATTGCCTCATTTCTTTCTCAGCTTTTGTCAGTCGCAGCCTTTCTAAAGATTATAATGATGATTCTTTACTCATCTGCATCTGCATTCAAGTCAGACCGGCAGTCTGACCGATTGCTGGTTTCGAACTACAAAATCTGGATCTTAGTTTACAAAGCATTCGCTGTTCAGAAACTTTAATTCCACCACTATCACGTCTCTTGCCTGAAGGGGAAATGCTCTATGTACTTTGAGAAAGGACATGGAGTATGAATTATAGAACAGTTATCTAAGATCTTAGATGTTGTTTTTGAAACGACATTGATTTTAGTGTGCTAGTAAACACTTTATGTGTGTTTTGGATCTGAAGGTGTAGCTGAAAAATATCTTCTTCTACTTATTGAAAAACCTGTATGGAGAAAGATTGACAGATATATATTAACATTAATCATTAATTAGCACTCAGATTCTTAGTAATAATAAATTGACATACATTTTCAACATGATAGCGTAGTCCAAAAATATCCATCCATCCGTTTTCTATGCCGCTTATCCTTATTAGGGTCGCGGGTATGCTGGAACCTATCCCAGCTGACTTTGGGCGAGAGGCGGGGTACACCCTGGCCTGGTTGCCAGTCAATCGCAGGGCCCAAAAATATCGAATATACTGTTACGTTTTTAATACACATGAGCTTCTGTTTGTAGCTACCAGTATCCAGGAGTAGTATTTTGTGTATCACAAGATGCACAAATAACTAATCATGTATTTCCTGGTCTAGATAAGCCACATTTCCAACGATTGGTGCAGTTTAGTTCAGCTATCTCTGGTACCATTTGGAACAATTTTATTTTATTATACTGTGATTAACTTATTTTTTTCACATGTCTTGTGTTCCTGAAAACGTTGCCTTAGGTATGTAACTTGTTTTGAATTAACATTGACTAAATTAATAAACATTTTGACTTTATTTTTCATTTTTGACATATTTACATTAATTGCAGCGCCTTGGAAGTCAACCAACTAGCATGGTGCCATCCATCCATCCATTTTCTATGCCGTTTATCCTCATTAGAGTCACAGGTGTGCTGGAACCTATCCCAGCTGACTTCGGGCGAGAGACGGGGTACACCCCGGACTGACCGCCAGTCAATCCCAGGGCAGACATATAACCATTCACACTCACATTCACACTCTAATGGACAATTTAGAGCGGCCAATTAACCTAACATGCATGTTTTTGGAATGTGGGAGGAAACCGGACTACCCGGAGAAAACCCACACATGCACGGGGAGAACATGCAAACTCCACACAGAGATGCTCCACGGAGATTTGAAGGCCTGGCGCCCTGTTCCTTTAATCTTACTCTGCACATGATACAAATTGCAAACACTCCCGAGGCAATATAGCATATAAGCAGGACCAGCATTAAAGTGGCATTACATCAAACAGAATATTAAGGGGTATGTACAACTTCATTATTGCTGCTAGATAGTATGGGGAAAGTCGTTGACCATCTCTTAGTTTTTATCTTCTCTTTTGCACAGAAATAATTTTAAGATATTTAAAGGTCCCATGAAATTAATCAGTGCAGGGAAGAACTGAGAAGGCAGTAAAAATGACCTCAAGCTTGTCAAAAACTGCAGAACCAGAATCTTAAATTGGGCTTTTTTAATTTGTGTATGTTTACCTTAGAAACTCTTTGAGCCACCTCCCGGCCAACAGAGAGTCCTTGGACAAAAGTGCGGGCAGCGACGAACGCCCGGGTGACCTGGGCCTTCAGCTTCCGAGGCACATCTCCAAAGGGCTTGAGCTGGTCAGTGTACTTGCTGATACACTCCAAGTAGTCCTCGGTGATGACATACTGCGAGTTGAGCAACGTGAACATGCGCTCCAGCAGTCGAGACCAAAAGTCGTTGAGCATTTCTTCCAGGTTGACGTTCCCTCCCGTGTAATAGCGTTTCAGCTCGGCAAAAAGGTTCTCGAACACTTCAGCGTTCTGCATGTAAGGCTTGCCATAAGTCCGTACAAACATCTCGTTCAAGGACCTCTCTGTGTTCTCCAGCAGCTCCAGGAAGAATTCTGCAAAAAAAATGTGATATTAAGTTGGGTATTCCTGAAATACAATGAGATACAATACAAAGGTGGTGTGCTGCCTCCTACTAATAACACAGGAGTGTTCAAAATAATGGCAGTGCAAAGTGAATAACCAGATTAGTCAATGTTCTGAGTATATTTTTGTTGCTACATGACCAATGAGTTACCAGTAGGTGCAGTAGATTCTCAGAAAACAAACAAGACCCTGCATTCATGACATGGACGCTCTTAAGGCTGTGCAATTGGGAAATTCTGATTCTGATTCTGATTCTGATTAGTTGAAAGGTGTGTGGTAAAAAAATAGCAGTGTCTGCTGTTGGGTTTACAAACTCAAAACTATTTTGTACAAACATTTTTGTTTCTAGGATTTGGCAATCCTGTGAATGACTAAACTATTGTTTAGTTTGAATAAGTGATTCACATGTGGCATGGACTCAACCAACTTGCAGCACCTTTCAGCTGTTATTCCACCCCAAGATTCTTTAACAATTTTCCATTTTTGCTTCAGAAACAGCATTTTTGATGTCACCCCACAAGTTCTCCATTGGATTAAGGTCCAGGTATTGGTCTGACCATGCCATAACATTCATTTTGTTGGTTTGGAACCAAGATTTAGCTGGTTTATGGTCATTGTCCTGTTGAAACAGCCATTTCGAGGGCATGTCCTCTTCAGCATAAGGCAACAAGACCTCTTCAAGTATTGTGACATATGCAAACTGATCCATGATCCCTGCTATGGGATAAATAGGCCAACACCATAGTAGGAGAAACATGCCCATATCAGGATGCTTCACTGTCTTCACTGTGTACTGTGGCTTCAATTCAGAGTTTGTCTGCGGCCCTTGGACCCAAAAAGAACAATTTTACTCTCATCAGTCCACAAAATGTTCCTCCATTTCTCTTTAGGCCAGTTGATGTGTTCTTTGGCAAATTGTAGCCTCTTCTGCACATGCCTTTTTTTTAACAGAGGGACTTTTGCGGGGCATTCTGCTCAACAGCCAAACATTGTTTGTACCTCTTCATGAGTTTTCCCCTCTCCAATCAACTTTTTAATCAAAATACGCTGTTCTTCTGAACAATGTCTTCAACGAGCCATTTTCCTCAGGCTTTCAAAGAGAAGTGCACGTTCAACAAGTGCTGCTTTCATACTTAAATAGGGGCCACCTGTTTTTTCGCACAATTGATCACTGATTGAATTCTTCACTGCTATTTTTTTTAACACACTCCTTCCAACTAATTGCCCAATTGCACAGCCTTAAAAGCGTGCATAACATGAATGCTGGGTCTTGTTTGTTTTCTGAGAATCTACTGCACCTACTGGTAACTTTTTTGCCATTGAGGCAATAAAAATGTATTAATAACAGTGATGCATCTGATTAGTCGCATTGGACTGCTATTTATATTGATTGTGATTATAAGCTTTGTGTTATACTGTAGGTGTTTCCCCATCATCATCAGCTGTGCTCCAGTTACCATCACCATCACCATCGGCTGGGTTTCGTCCACAGTTGTCAGCTGGTTTTCCTTCATTACTATCTCTGCCGCCAACTTGGCTTCGATGTTCACCATCATCAACTGGGCTCCCACCTTCATCATCATCACAACCAGTTGGGCTTCGACCCCCACCACAAGCAGCTGGGTTTCGATCATCGCCGTCACCACTACCATCATCAGCGGGGTCTCATCTACCATCGTCAACTGGTTCTCCACAACTACTACCAGATGGGTTCCGACCGTCACCATCACTAGCTCGGTTTCAACCACCATCATCATTAACTCTTAACAATGTGAACAAAGACATGTTTGTGGTACGTGTTGCCTCTAAAAATGATATATTTCACAGCAGTGAAGGTCTGACTAGATCACCTTCCCACTGTAGCGACAATTATATTAAATATAGTCAAATAACTGAAGAACATATTCAGCCACATTTAAATATACTTAAGAGAAATCCTGTTATTAAAAAGCATCGGTGTACAAAAATTTTTCAAACACTTAATCAAGCAAGGACCATCTGGGACCCTTATTTTAAACCTGAAGGTTTACTTGGAGGACATCTTAATATTAGAAGCATGATTTCAAAACGAGAACAACTGGAGCAATTATTGATTCAGTCTAATGTTGACTTCTTTGGGTTGACAGAAACTTGGCTAACAAGTTCTTCACCCGAGGCGGCCATACTTATGCCAGGATATAACGTGTTTAGGAAAGATAGGGGTCAAGGTAAAGGAGGAGGTGTTGTAGTTTATGTAAGGGATACTTTACGAACGTCACAGATTGAATGGCCTCATGATATTAAACTTGAATGTGTTGGAGTAAATATTGCACTTTCAAAGGAAATGAATTTTATTGTTATTTGTATTTATCAAAAGCCAGCAACAAATGCAGATTTTTATAACGAACTTAAAAGGATTCTTAAGCTTTGTTGTTCTAGTAAAGCGGTTATTTTAATTGGTGATTTTAATATAAATTGGGATAATAAGAGCGAAAGGAAGAATCTGAAACAGATAACAGATACTTTCAGTATGGTTCAGTTAATTGAAAAGCCCACACGTATAGCTAATTGCTCAAAAACAAGAATAGATCTTTTATTTTCAAATAAAAATGAAAGAATTGTTAAAACCTATAACTTTCTGACTGGAATTTCTGATCATAATGCCATATTCTTTGCTAGAAAATTAACTAAAGCACGTTTTCAAATGTTTAACACTGCTGCTCGGAGTTCCCCATCTTTTTATGATGTAATCCCCAAAGGCCAACACCAAAATTTAGCACAGGCCTTGAAGGAGATTGATTGGACTGAAATTGTCTCTTGCAATGACGTCACAGCAAATAGTGTTATTTTCCACTCTAAAATGAAAGATATCCTAGCTTCGTTTACAAAGAGGAAAAAGAGAAATAAAAACACTAAAGGTGGTTTACCGTGGTTTAATGAGGAATGCAGGAAATTAATAAAGATGAGGGATGAACTACTTAAAAAGTCTCTTCAAACTGGATTAGCTTCTGATAGACAACATTTTACATCTGCAAGAAACAAAGTTATCCAAACAATGCGTAAAACCAAGGCAACATTTTTTATGTCACTAATTGAGTCCGCTAAAGGCAATGGCAAACAGATTTGGCACAACATTAGTAAATTACTTGGTAGAAGTACGAACCAAAGTAAAGAATTAGAATTACAAATCAACAATGAGTTTGTTACAGATCCTGTCATTGTGGCAAACGAATTTAATACATTCTTTAAAAGTTCAGTTGATGAAATTACACAACTTTTTAGTTCTAGTGAAAAGGTATCTTACCCAATTAATAAGTCTTTTCCTGTATTTACCATAGCTCAAATCAAGGAATCGGATGTAGACTCTATTATAAGTGACTTAAAAAGTTCCAAAGTTAAAGATGTGTATGGTTTAGATACACATTTTATAAAGCAGCACAAAGATTCCTTGATATATCCAATAACACATTTAATTAATTTGTCAATTACTCATTCTGTTGTCCCTGAAGCATGGAAAGTGGCTATGATTACTCCAATTTTCAAATCTGGTAGCAGAGTAGATGTTAGGAATTATAGACCAATTAGTATAGTGCCTGTTATATCTAAGATTATTGAAAAATGGGTCACAAAACAATTAATAAGTCATTTGGGTAGGGGTGGGAACCCTTTGCATGCTATGCAGTTTGGTTTTCGTGCCAACTATTCAACTGAAACAGCAATTAATGTTTTGTTAGAAAAAGTGAAGTGTTCTTTAGATACCAGTCCTTTTGTTGGTGCCGTTTTTCTTGATTTAAAAAAGGCATTTGACACGGTTGACCATCAAACACTTTTGTCTAGATTAACAAATTTCAACTTTTCTGATCAAGCAATTCTTTGGATAAAATCATACTTGTCAAATCGAACCAATTGTGTGTCTTTCAGAAGTATCAAATCCTCATATTTGGACTGTCAAGTTGGTGTACCCCAAGGTTCCATACTTGGGCCTATATTATTTTCCTTATACATTAATGATTTACCAAACATATGTAAAGATCTCAATACTGTACTATATGCAGATGATGCTGTCATTTTTACACAGGCAACGTCTGATAAAGAAGCCTCAAAAAAGCTGACATCAGCAATTATCTGTATTGATGACTGGCTTGCTAAATCGTGTCTTTTACTAAATTCCAAAAAAACTGTCTGCATGTTATTTTCGAAACGAGTAGCAGCAAAGTCTAATTTACATGTTTTTTGAAAGGAGATGAGTTGCAGTTTGTGCATGAATTCAAATATTTAGGTGTTACTTTGGATTCTACATTATCTTTTAATAAACACATAAAAAATATATCCAAAATTGTTAACTTTAATATTCGGAATTTTAGGCAAATTAGAAATTCATTGCCAGAGAATGCTGCTAAAATGGTTCTTCATTCTATGATTTTTTCTCATATTGAATATTGTATTACCAACTGGTCATTAACAAGTTTGAAAACTTTAAAATTAATTGAATCGCTTTAAAAAAAAAGCTTTAAAAGTGTTTGATAGAAAATCTTTCCATTTTCATCATTGTTTTATTTTGCAGAAATACAATATTTAAATTTTAGAAAATTTAAATTGGTGTGTTCCATTTATAGGGTTTTAAATGGACTGGCTCCACCACCCCTGGGTGAGTTCATCAAAATGAAATCCAGCATGAGTGGTAAGGTAACAAGAGCCTCTACGAGAGGTGATTGTGTAATTCCTTTTAGACGCACAACCTTCAGCCAATAGGTGTTGTCAGTCAAAGGTACAGAAATCTGGAATAATATTCCAGTTGTTATAAGAGACTTGACTACGTTTAGTTCATTTAAATTCAATCTCAAACAATGGCTTTGGAGGAACCAGATCTGTGACCATTAATTCTAAAATTCCTTTGTTTTTAAAGTGTATGTATTGTTGTACGTTTTTTATCGTGTTTTTATTGTTTAATTTTTCTGTGTATATAGTGTCATTGTGTTTTGTTTTGTGTTTGTTTTTGTTTGTTTTTGGTTATTTTCTTTTCTTCACCTGCCAGGGACTACAGATGTAAAGTAGCCTTTGGCTAATTCTGGCATATTTACACATAAGTGTTCATTAATATGCATTGTCTCTTTAAATAAATAAATTGAATTGAATTGAATATAGGTGTCAAAGCAAATTAGTGTACTATCTAATAAAATATGGAACATTATTATATGGAAGTGTCCCATGCAGGTACTTTACTTTCCACTTTAAATAAGTCAACAAAAAAACTTTACTGTTTATATTGTTGGCAACACAAGTCCAATAAGCACCGAGATAATAAGATAATCCTGTCTTGGCGTCATAGTCATAGCTGCATGAGTGCTGCTGGCACCCAGGAGCTGTGGTTCACTGACATGTACTGTAACGTTCCGAAGCAGAGAATTCGGAACCCCGACACCGACACTGTATATCCAAGTTTCATTTCTGTAGTATTGTCACTTGAGAAGCAAATCCCTTCTAAAACGGTTGCTGAAATGTGAGTCATTGGGACGTTGGTTTTTGGGCTAAATCTGTCATTCTCTTGATTTAGCCCAGAAACAGACGTTGAAAACTGGGCTGAGATCAGTCCACCTAATTTGGTGGACTGATCAAAAATATAGCTCAAAAATGTAGACAGGAAAGGGACGTTTTTATGGAGTTTTTCCACTTTTCAACCAAATCTAAACGTTGTTCCAACATAGGTTAATGATGTCTTTTCAGTGTATTTTCTAATAATTTTTGCTGGGTGGGGTGTTCCCCGTACCCATGCACACAGGATGTAGGGAGATTCATTACAGAGTCTCCTTCTGGAGAAGAACTGTAGGTGGACCTCCAAAGCCAGGTGTGAAGTAGATGCTGTGCAGCATCTACGTGAGCTAATGGTGTGTTCTGGCTCAGTTCCAAAAACCGATATTCATCTTAGTCCTTTTGCCGCTTGGCAGAGAAGCTCAGAAAAGCGGAATGTTAATGAATAATGCATATTTATACATAAACATGCTTTCCCTCACATCTCTGCGCTGCAAATCCCGCTTATTTTGCTCTTGTTCAAACCTGACTGCCACACTAACTCCGAAGCTGGTCATCAATTAAGGGCACGCATTTAGCATTTAACATGTGAAAGTGTGTAGGAGCCCGCGACCCTGATCAGGATAAGCGTTATAGAAAATCAATGAATGAATGAAGTGTGTAGGAGATGCCACTTCTGCCTGACAGGCTGAAACTTAAGTACAAAATCTGCCCGATGAAATTATGAAGAGAGTGACAGCAAAGCCCGAGAGGAAGCAGCGCTGCTGGACAAAGTCTTCTCGTCGCTCCTTGTGACATTCAGCGCACGCTGACAGCAGCACATCGGAATAACGCTTATTTATTCATGCGCTTCCAGGAATGGTGACTAAGGGAGCGCAAGGGAAGCGTGCATTCCTGGATGGAAGAGGCAGACGTCACTCCAGCGTTGCGACATGACCGACTTGCTGTAATTCAAGACCACCTGATGCCGTCTCACTGTAAGAACGATTAAAAATAATAATAATAACTCAATATCGACAGCTGTGTATTAAGTTGCTGGTGACATGTCATGTCCGGTTAATGGGAGTGTAGTCTATTCAGCATGACATCACATGACAAGAGCATTCATTCTGACTTATCTCACGCCAACAATGAATGGAAAATGAACTTTCACTTGCATAGCGCACTGTTACCACATTCAGCTACTGATGACGCAGCATCAGGTTCACTGTCTTGCCCAAGGATACTTTCACATGGTCACCCGAAGACGGAGGATTGACCCAGCAACCCGCGGGTCCTCCTGAGCTGCATGCCGCCCCAGGATGAACCATTTTTCCAGAACCAAGGGCATCAGTCTATCCAATTTTGTTTAGCCACCATAGCCAATTTAGTGCAATGCCAGCTTTGGGGAACTCCCTGTTACCAAGGAAACGTCGAGCTGCAAAAATCAACTAGGAATTAAAACTTAATAGCCACGACTTTAATAAGAAATGAAGGTTTTATATGCTGCTAACCAGTGGGCGCGCTACCGAAATCACCTTAAGGATCAAAGAGACAGGTGGCCATTTTTTCTCACCTTTACCATTACGCGAGGTGATAAGGAGCTTCCTCCCACACAGTCTCATGTTGGATGAGAGGGGGATTATTTTATCTCATTAAAACGTATCTAAAAGAAGCTGACGCCATTGAGGAAAGGATGCAAGCAGGGTGGGGTGAGGAGGTAAAGTGTGTCTGGGCAGGGTAATGAGCCGCCTCCCATCCTGTGGGCAGCAGCGGCCCGGCGGTCAAGGCAGTCACTGTGGGGCTCCATCACACCGCACCGCACCGTGAAACAAAGCTTAATAATGCAAAGCCTTGGCGATTGGCCGCCGTTCAACGTGTCAATCTGCTGATCAAGAAGCCGTGTTTGTTTAATCTGCCGAGAGGAAGGCCACTCCACCCGCTAGCATATTAATGGTGAGAAGAGCTGAAGACTTACAAAGCAGTGAATACATTTGAAAGGACACCTACACTCCTGATGCTTGCATTTCCATCAGATTTTCGTTTTGAATAGACACACAAAAAAAACTTACCATCAAACTTCTGGTGCCTGGAGACGAAGACGGCTCTCAAGTTATGACTTATCTCATCAACCAGATCGCCAAACTCTTGTTTACTCCGCTGGCCGAACGCGTCCTCCATTTCTGGGGTGCAACACGTGTTTCCCTGCGGACACACTCGAAGGTGCTCACCTGCACGCGTGAAATAAAAAATAAATGGTTAGCAAAGACTAAACTAAGTGGGGTTGAAGTACAAAGTAAGAAGGTCAGCTTCCAGCGGAGTAAGACTCGTAACTCCGGGCCGCACTCCAACATTGTAGGTGCGATAATGCGCCTCAAAGCTGGTTGCCAATCGTCTGCCGCCACCCGGGAGAAGAAGAAAACGTAACACCACCATGCAGACATGTTCACGGTGTAACGTGGTGAAGTTAGTTTCGCGTTGGACGCAGAAAATTCGGCTAAGTAGCGACAGTTCCCCTTCACTGCGCCCGGACTGCTATGTCATGGTGCAGGGAGCTTGCACTGGTAGTGCTGCTCTAACCACTGGTTGTTCATACTAGGGGCCGTCAATAAATTGCTATGGCGTTGTAAAGAGAAAAGAGTGTCATAAGTATGTGTCAAACATGTCATATATTCTAAATCACACCATAAATTTATCTAAAACCATGTCAAATGATTAGTTCTAAGCATTTTGCACGCCAATTTTTGTCAATTTTATTGGAAGTACATTTAGCAATACTTTTGTTGCATTCTTTTTAATGCTTTGAAGAGCAACAAAAAGAGAAAAAAATTAAAGGATCAGTACCCTATTTTCTACCGTCTTTGTTTACACATTTTGCCTGGCTTTCATTTCCAGCTAGCAAGCAAAATGTATCCGCCCAGACTTCAAATGTGACTGTTTTATTGTCTTAGCCAGACGTGACATGGAACGCTGAATTTCCCATGAATTAGTATGAATCTAAAACAGGCATCAAATTGAATTCAGGTTTGTGTTAAATGGCATAGTTTCCCACAATTAAAGGCAACACCACTGGTGTCCCTTCATTTTCTGTACAGAACCTGGCGACCCAAACAGTTAATTTCCCCATTTTATTTTATGATTAAATATTTTTCTTGCCGACAAACTTCTGCTCACCACTTCATCCCATTGGGGTCGTTTGCCAACCCACGTTAACTCCTAACGTGGAAGAAAGGAGACAAACACCAGAGATGAAGAAGGTGGGCAGAAGCTCGTCCGGAGCCCTGAATTAACGACTCGTTGAACGAAAGCAATCGCATGGAGAAGCATCATAAGTATCGGGAAGTCTGCAGAACCATAAACAGTGCTCATGTGCAAATCATTTCAGCTATCAGTTGGAGGGCAGTAACTACACTCCTTCAGAAGACGAATATACACATTACATAATTAATGACGCTGGGGAAAAGTTAATGACGGCGAGTACATTCATACAGTCATCTATGTTGCCCCCCCAGCTGTAATTTAGAGGCAGCTACTGAAAAGTCTGTCTGCTAATCTTTGAATTCCTCTCAGTGGAAACCCCAACATCAGTGTGGACACAGCAGGAAGTTAAGCAATAACAGATTGTTTCTAGGGAGAGCACCGAAATGAAGAGGAAAGTCTGGGCTTCCCTGCTTAGGCTGCTGAACCCCGCGACCCAACCAGGATGGGTGGAGTCTGGTTGACCCAGCAATTTCACCATCACCTTCACCCGCACATGCATATCAATCTCATATTTAGTTGACGTCTCATCCAGTACACTTCAGTTTTGATAGACAGGAGGTCCACTTAACCCCTGCGGGCTCGTTAAAACCACCGTTGATACCATTCGGGTCGTGGGTGTTTGTGGCGTGTCTGTGCCTCCATGACGCCAAATACGAATGACAGCTGTTGGGGGAGGGCGGCGGGTTTGCAAGTGACAAATGACAATACTCCAGACAGCAGCACTTAGGATCCAAGTGGCGACTGGTACCCGTGAAGAGACTTGAAAAGGTCACTGCAATTTTCTCAGTATTGAGTCATTTGATGTCATTTTAGCCACTTTCTACATAGACTTTACTCTACATGTCTCATGGCTGTCAGCGAGGGATAATAGCCTTGCATTCACCGTGTCAGTAAATCCTGCTGCTGCGTTCACCTTAGTGGATAAAAGCAACACTTTCCAGCACAGATTGGCTTTAGACGGTGTTTGAATTTGATTTTTTTACCTTTTGTATGCAGTATGTGCCACATTTGTTTCTCACAATGTTACAACTTATAATGTATTTTTTCTTTAATATTTCAATTTTATCCTACCAAATTAAAAATATTTTCTCTCATAATATTGCGACGTCATCCGTCTATCCACCCACCCATTTTTCTGCGCCGCTTCTCCTCATTTGTATTAATATAAGTTTATTAACATTATATTCTTGTGAAATTAGGATTGTATCTTGTTTTATCCTGGAAACATTTTCACTTTATTCTTGTAAAATGACTGCAGATTTTCCAATGTATTAATTATTTTAGTTTTTTTGTTCAATTACATTTTAGTATGTACAGCAAGCCAATAAAAACATAGCCGCTGGCCGCACTTTGGACACCCCTAATTACAGGTAACTGTGCATCATGGAAGGCCACACCTCTCTGTTATGAGGTGATGATCCCCACAGATATACTTGGAGTCTGACACACTTTTAAACATGATTCCTCCAACTCACAAACATGTCTCCACCATACTACCGCAAGGTGCATTCACAGACGCTCTGAACTCCTAACAACAACGCAACAAAAGCCAAAGTCGTAGGAGAAAAACAACTATTGCATTACAGATAATATTGTATATATTTTATACATATCTTCTAATTCCCACACATAAAGAGCAATGGCTAAGATGGCCAAATTTTATTTGTATGAAATAATAATGTGGTATCGCTTAGTGTTGCTGTTCCTATTGCACTGTGTTTGAAAATTACAATACTGTTGTAAATACCTGTAACTCCATCCTAGAGACTAGTGCAAAAGAATTGGAGCGAGACACTGCAAAAAAATAGACATTATATTATAGTGTGTAGTCGGTTTTAGTTTAATTTAAAGTTACATTTCTTTTTTTTCTTTAATAAACACACCGTATGCTAAGAAGCCTAAATATAAGTGATTTATCTTTTTGTTTAATAAACACAGCAAAAATTGACACGGATAGCCGCAACTGCTGATTAATCAGGATTAATTAACTTATAAACTATGATTAATCTGATTACATTTTTAATCATCGGAAAAAGACAAATTTATACATGGAAACCAACGAGTGGACCCAAATGATCTTCCCCTAAGTGGGTCAGCTTTTCTTCCTGTCACTCACATGCAACTGGAACAAGATGGCACCAGCTACGGGAGGTTGAGCAACAACCTTATAGCATTATTTACAATGGACCTAGATGTCCTCTCTCGGTAAGACAAACGTAAATTACTAATTGCCTAGATTGCCTAGGCAAACTACTAGATTGCCTTTCAGTAGAGTGAGTATTTAGACATCATCTTTAATAATAAAGATCCAGTAGGTCAGACATTATTTGCACCCCCACTGTGCAGCAAATAGCGAGTGCAGCCTTTTCATCAGATATGTCAAGTAGGTGGGGTGGGAAAGGGGAACAACTTGACACAACATCCCTTTAGTGTGCTTCAGCATCACTTAGGAATGAGGCTGTCATACATCAACATAGTCTGTATGGCTTTCAAGGGACACCAGCACACAGTGGAGAACTGTGCCCTTCCTATCCAAGGTTAAAACAGCACCGTGCCTCACTGGATCATCTGTCTGCCACCACAACTTCCCCACCAGCCAAGACCGCGTGCAGCTAAATGTAGAAAAAATACATCCAATTGTTGAAAAGGTACCTTTACTTTGAATAACTCACCCAAAGGCTTGAGAGATTGTCACACTTTGCACCTTGAAAATATAGTGGTGGTGTCAAACTGCACGGTGTCATACTGAGAGCTGGTTAGCAGAACTTAATTTAATGTCATTTACTATGCGTCAAGATCATTATTAATGAGCCACCGCCGGTAATGTGAGACTTCCACTCATCAACTAAAGGAAGAATACAAGGCTTTGGTACCAAATTGGCGTCAGTCTGCTGATATGTTTCTTCTGTTGTTGGCAGTTACCATGGCTATAGCAATAATACCGAGTGAGATACAGTATTCCACTTGAACCTCTTTTCACCACATCCATTCATTTTCTATACCGCTTATCCTCATTAGGGTCGCGGGTATGCTGGAGCCTATCCCAGCAGACTTTGGGCGGGAGGCGGGGTACACCCTGGACAGGTCTCTTTTCACCACAACCCTTGTTTATTTTTACACTTATATCCCTTATTTGCCACACCGAGTAAGCGCTCAAACCAAACAACAACTCCACCGTCAAAATTTACTGCATGTGCTCATTGACGCAACAATTACTGACATAAATAGTTATTGTTTGTTTTGTTTGTTTTTAGTTTACATTTATTTTACAAATACATTTTATGCATTGGTCAATTCAGTTTCCATTCATTTTGTTCTGTTATTGTGGATAGTTGTGTTTTATTGTGTTTGTGTTTTAAGCGAGAGAAAAGAGTAGCAGCTTGTAGTCCGAAAAATACTTTAATAATGAAAAGTGTGCATGGTATCCCCCCGCCCGCAAATGTCATATTGCCCCCCAGTTTGAAAACTAGTGCATGTAATATAACTAGTTAAACAGTGCCGAACAGTGCATGTAATATGACACTTGAACAATGTCAAACAGTACATGTAATATGACTAGTTGAACATTGTGAAACAGTGAATGTAATATGACTAGTTAAACAGTGCCGAACAGTGCATGTGATTTGACTACTTAAACAGTGCCATAGAGTGAATGCAATATGACTAGTTGAGCTGTATCAAAAAGTGCATGTAATTTGACTAGTTGAACATTGTAAAACAGTGCATAGAGTGAACACTGCCATAGAGTGAATATAATATGACTAGTTGAGCTGTATCAAAAAGTGCATGTAATATGACTAGTTAAACAGTGCCGAACAGTGCATGTAGTATGACTACTTGAACAGTGCCATAGAGTGAATGTAAATGGCTAGTTCAACAGTGCCAATAAGAGCAAGTGACATAGTTACCCAAATAGTCACCTACCAGAGAAGTCATTCAGTGGTAAAGCCTAGTTGGTATGACAAGGTCATAGATCGTTGAAAGGAACGGGGGGTAGAGTTTATATACCTTTAAATAAATTTAAACACATTTATGATGTAGGCTGGAAAAAAATGAGCTTCCTCTGCTTAAATGACCAAAAGCTGCCACTGGTACCCATGCTTAGGTGGTCATTAGATTGGTTAGATAGTTTGGTCTATTTGTGTGTTTGTTAGTTCACTAAATAGTTTTGATCAGTTGCTACTTCATTTTGTCTTATTTTTGTTGGTTTTGCTCATTACTTTTACTAAATATTTATGTTTGTTGGATCCTCGCCCAGAAAAAAGGTGGAGTGCCATCTCCGGGTCAGGGATGAGATCCTGCCCCAAGTGGAAGAGTTTAGGATCTCAGGGTTTTGTTCACAAGTGAGGGAAGAATGGACTGCGAGATGGACAGGCGGATTGGACTCTGCACCGGTCCGTTGTGGTGAAGAGGGAGTTGAGCCGAAAGGCAAAGCTCCCAATTTACAGGTCGGTCTACATTCCTACCCCCACCTATGATCATGAGTTTTGGGTAGTGACCAAAAGGACAAGATGGCGGGTACAAGCGGCCGAAATGAGTTTTCTCCGCAGGGTGGCTGGGCTCTCCCTTAGAGATAAGGTGAGAAGCACTGTCATCCGGGAGAGACTCGGAGTAGAACCGCTGCTCCTCCGCATTGAGAGGAGTCAGATGAGGTGGCTCGGCCATCTGGTTAGGATGCCTCCCGGACGCCTCCATGGGGAGGTGTTCAGGGCACGTCCAACCGGTAGGAGGCCTCGGGGAAGACCCAGGACACTTTGGAGAGACTATGTCTCACAGCTGGCCTGGGAACGCCTTGGGATCCGTCAGGAGGAGCTGGACCAAGTGGATGGGGAGAGGGAAGTCTGGGCTTCCCTGTTTAGGCTGCTGTCCCCCTGCGACCTGACCTCGGATAAGCGGAAGAAAATGGATGGATGGATGTTTGTTGGTTTCTTGATTTTCTTAGTTACTTTCACCCCATCAGTGGTTTGGTATTTTTTTGGTTATGAGTTTTCGTGTATTTGGCATTTTCGTAGTTTTGGCACTTAGTTTAATTCAATAGTTTCACTAGTTTGTTCATTTGGTGGATTTTTTTGTTAGTTTTACTAGCCGGGTTTGTTTAGTCATTAGTAGTTTTGTTCCATTATTTGTAAGTTTCACTAGTTTTTCAGTCAGTTTCATTTGTTTGTTAGTTTTGTTCCTTCATTTATTAGGTTTCTTACTTTGTTACAGAGTTGTTTTTCAACAGACAAAAAAAATATACGCCTTTATCACCAGTGTTGCCTTGGCACTGTTCTGCACTCCGCTAAGTGCCACTTTACTTTCAACCCATTTGAGGCATTCCGCTCTGTCCTTCATTTTGTTTGCAGCCACACAAAGCTACTTTAGCAAATCTGTGTCCTAATAAGTGTTGCTTTTGTTGTATTGTGGAAAGTTTGATTTCAGTTTCAAGCTGTCCGTGACCCTGACGGAGGCACTCAGAAGCAATAATTGCACATGCAGAGCCATGTAAAGCAGTCAGACTGTATGCATCCCTTTTTCTTTTTCTTGACTTCTTGACTTTTCTCATGGGCTTTGACACATTTTAGTCATCGCAAAGTAGGTTTCAGCACATGCTAATATCAGCAGTGTGTTCACAAGATGCAATTACTTTGTGTCACTCACTTGCACGCCGGTGATCAAATGTACTGTCAATCCTATTTGCCGCCCAATTGTCACCACTAATGAGGTTTTGCTACAAATATTTGCTTGCTTCCTCCCTTTGGGCTCACTTCACTAAGATGGCATTTAAATTAAACACAAAAAGAAAGTCAACCACGTTTTCCATTAGTTTGCCAAACAAAATTTAGTGCACGAAATCGGATTGTTTCTCAATGTGAGGCACACCTGCGGTTGTAGTTTTATAGTGGCACACAAATGCACCACACCATACTAATTTTCCCTGTAGGAAATTACCAGTGCTGTGCAGCAGGGTAACCCGATGCAACCGGATATCTGGTTTGGCAGGCGAACGATTTGGCTGCCCCGGAAAAGCCTTCAGTATCGACAAGAGTCGGCCAAAAATCTTGATCATCTAGATTCTAGACTGTTCAAATCTAGATAAATCGATGGTGGAGACATCCGCCGGGTATCGCGAGAGAAGCAGTCGGCTGCAGAATGTTTTTAAAACCACGTGAGAGCTGTGGGTGCCGGCGAACGGATTGTCGCACACGCACCATTCCACAGCTGAAGACAAAAAAATCTTGTATAATTATTGTTCTTAATATTTTCACATGTAAGACAGAAAAGACTTTAACAAGTTTAAAAATCCATCTTGAGCTTTATACATGCAAAGCAACGGGTGGCGCTCAATCAAAGCTTTTCTTCTGGTCACTCACACACAGTAGTGACCTGCAGAGATGCAGTCATGACGCGGAGACCCGCCGGAAAAGTTAGCAAACAACATATGAGGCGTTACGATGCTAGGGGTGAACAAAGAAGCTTTTTTATCGACCACTTACTTTTTCAATGATATGGAAACATGATTTAAAATTAAGTTTGTTTTTTTGAAATTTTGGCCAAAAAAGTTTTTAAAAAAGAGTGTTTGTCTTACTGAGAATCATTATCTTTAAAAATGCATAATTTTACATACAAATCCTAAATTAGACCTCATTAGTATGTTGTAATGCAGTAAGGCTGGCGTGTGTGTAATTTCCTACAAGTCTTGATATTATGAATCATTGATGAATCTTCTTCCTTTCCTTTCAGCTTATCCCTTCATGGGTCGCCACAGTGGATCAGTTGCCTCCATCTAACCCTGTCTTCTCTCGCACTAACTACCTTCAAGTCCTCTTTAACTACATCCACAAACCTCCTCTTTGGTCTTCCTCTAGGCCTCCTACCTGGCAGTTCAAAACTCAGCATCCTTCTACCAAAATATTCACTATCTCTCCTCTGCACATGACCAAACCATCTAAGTCTGGCCTCTCTGACTTGATCTCCACAACTTTTAACATGTGCTGTCCCTCTGATGTGCTCATTCATTCCTGATCCTGTCCATCCTGGTCACACCCAAAGAGAACCTCAGGATCTTCATCTCTGCTCTCTCCAGCTCAGCCTCCTGTCAGCGGCACTCTCTCTAGACCAAATAACATCGCTGGTCTCAACACAGTTTTGTACACCTTTTCTATAATTTCAGCTGAAACTCCTCTATTATTGATAGATGATATCATGAATGATCGTTTATTATTGATATCCAAGCAAATAAGATAAAGAGGCTGGTGCATCTATATTGCATCTTACGTCATTATCGTGATCATTGTACATCATCAAACATACAGTATCACCAATGACTCACTGATGGCATCAATGTTTGTGTTTGGGTTTTTCTGAGCCATTATCTCATTTACATGAAAACACTGTATTCAACATAAACATCGGGGAACAAAATTGCATGAGAATGAAATATAACAGCTATGCGCATTCCCACACACTCCACTTATTAATGTCTCCAGAGGCTTTGTGTAGAGAATAGCCAAGTTCTTCCTTCCCAAATTCAAACTTGCATCTAATAAATCCCAATGACATTTTTCCTATCATTTCACATTTTAGGTCATGTCAGGAGCCAGAATGAAAGACATGATGTGGTTTAAATAACTGGAGGGTGCTGATGCACACGGAGCAGCGTAGAATGTCCTTGAGTGGTAAAAAAAAGGACAGGTTGAAGACGGAAAAAAAATTCCAGGCGACATAAAACAGTCGACAATGAAAGCAGCGCGGTGCGTTTTCTGTGATGGGATTCTTCTGCTTCATCCTCAGGGGAGTCGCTGGGATGGGGAACGCAACGGGAAGAAAAAATCTTGCCACAGTTTCATCCTCCAACCAAGTAAACGTCTCAGTTTTATGTTTTTTTTCTTATATGTCAAGGTAACCCACAGCAACGTGATAAAGCAGAGTTGACTTTTATATTTAATTTTTTCTAAACATTCCAAAAGTACTGTCAGGAGCAGAATGAGGATGCATAGGGGTCCTGTGTGCGGCGGTGCTATTAAAGCGTCACTTTTCTTGTGTCTCTTGACAAATGCAGAGACGAAACTGTAGGGGAATTTTGATTGTGCGTTGTAAGAATAGCTTCCATTCCTACACGCTGAGTGCATTTCCTGTTACCTTTAATAAATGACACTGTCAGTTATTTATTATTATTAAAATCAGTATGGTAAAGACTGTTCCCAAAGACACAATGTGGCAGCAAATCAGTACCTTCGTCTTCAACACCGCCTTCCTATTTTGCCATGTGTTAGTTTGTGTTTCTTATTTTGAGTTACTTCTTACGTGTTTCTGACTTCAGCAATCCAAGAATTCAGCCAAAGAAATTTGCAAGTGCCAGCATACTAATATGGAAGGTGAGAAACATGACTGAATTCAAGAAATGCCTCGTGAAAAAACAGGAAGGTGGTGTTAAAGAGGAAGGTGTTGATCTCACTGTCTTCAGTGAAGATAAAAGTAACCTTAAATGTATATACAGTATATGTGTGTGTATGTGTGTGTGTGTATATATATATACAGTATATACACACACTGATATATACACACTGCTCCATAAAGTTAGAGGAACACAATTTCCCATTTCGATATCAACTGATACCAATATGTGTAACATCACCCGTGGTAAAATGAACACATATCTGTTGTGAAGCTAAAGCATACAGCATCAGCAATTTCATTCCCCATGTGCCTGTAAACAACATTGTACAACTCGGGTAAGCAGACATCTGAGAAACACTTGCAAATGGGCATGGCTCAGAGAAACTCCACAAGTTTGGTGAATCAGACATTGCACAACTGAAAAGGGCTGGTTATTCAGTGCGATACAATCCATGATTTTCCAATTGATGGACAGACACAAAGCTAGAAAGCTTGTTAGTGCAGCCACCAACCCTTGTTTACACGTTTGATGAGGTCATCATTTGCAAATATTTGCACAGGAGCCATTTAGCCTGTATACAGCGTTTTATTAAAAGGTTTTCATTATAGGGAAAAAACCCAATACCGATCTGGGGGCCAGATATCATCGGACATCCGTAATCAGAACACATGCTAGACCTTAAGCTTAATTTACATTATAAGGGACCTCCAATATTGGCTTTTTTGCCAATATCCAATATGCAATATTGTCCAGCTTTAAATATCCGATTCTGATATCAACCAATACCGATACTGATATATGTTTTTTTTCACTTCGTTATAAAGAGTGCTATTGGCCAGGGGAAAGGTCAGGATAATCCCAACGTCCCTGGACTGCCAGGGGCCCTCAAAAGTAGGTAAGTACTAATAATCGACTCTGCGATTAATCACATTTTTATCCATAGTTAACTCATTATTAATTGCATTTAATCGCAGATACTTTACTTGTAGTTGCCATATTTTTAAATACTATTTGTAAATATGCTGGTATTGTTTATCTTATATTCTTCTTATTACTTATATTATTTGGATTTTATTTTATTATACTTATATAATATATTTGTACTTAAATAATATATAGATATACATATCTATATAAATAATGTAATTATTTAATTTATATTGCATTGCATTTTTTGAGGAGTGTTTTGTCTTTTTTCTTCTACAGTTGAGCTACTGTAACCAAGCAATTTGCCCTTGTAGTTCATTTCTAAGTCTAAAATAAGTTTTTATCTATAATAAGTAGGGATGTAAATCTGTTTGTAGTAAATGATTAAATATGCAACTATGATAACTACCTAACATTTTATGTAAAAGAATATCAATATTGGAAATTTATAATATACAGCTACAAATCCCCCAGTTTTACCATGTTTTTCATGTTTGATGTGAGCTGCGATTTGCCCCACTCTTTGACAGTCTTTGAACGCCCCTTCCTTCGTTCTCACACGCTGCACGATTATACTGTATTGTCACCTTTTTTATTTCACCTCAGGTTTGGTCCCACATGCTGATACTATGTGGGTAAGAGCTGATGACCTTACTGGGTGCTAATGTGCACATTTATGGTACACAACTTCTTTGCAAAACAAACGTCAGGTGAATGGTGGTTTTGTATTCATTTAGTGCTTTAAATTTGATGTTCCCCGGTAGTTTTGCACAATCCATACTGAATAAGATAAATTAGAAGGCTATAATGCTAGTGTCAAAGTCATTATGTGACATGTCATTGGCTAGCGCCCCAAATGGCTCTCATCGGCTCTGCCAGTAAGTAGCAGCTCCTAGCCTAAATTTTTGCTAGCAGTTCAAAGCAAAACTAGAAACGGCTCGCGTGTAGAAGCACTTGTTAGTCGGGACAATTTATGCCAAGGTACTGCTCTATAAATGACAAACAATACCTGCAGTGTGCCGCTTCTCACTTCTCCCAGAGGCGACATACTTAGTGACAGCTCAAGTCACAACAACAGAAATAACTTTGGTCTTGTTAGGAGAGCCATCTGTGAGGGCTTTCAAGCTAGTTTTGCTATCCAAAACACCCTTTTTTTACCCATTTTTGTTTGCCTATTAAGTAGTGGCTCCCACTTGTAACATCCCACAAACTGCAGGTGAGTTACTCAAACTACATTATTACATATAAACTGTATACATACCAGCAGTAAAAGCTTTAGAACAACCCAAATTTTTCATTTCTTTATTGACATGCATAAGGCAAAACTCTGACAGTAAATGATGACAGTAGCAGAAGAAACTTTGATCTGAAACATTGCTATAGTAGAAAAATGTGCATTTCTGTGGCTGGTGTAAAACAATGGAATTCTCTGGAAAATTATATAAAACATGATCAAACATTTTTCCATTGAAGTGTAAGTACAAACGAAAAATCCTGAAGTGTATGGTAAAAGTGATAACTAGTATGAAAAACTGGGGGGCATGACCCTAGGCGTTATGACTGGAGGGGCGCGGGGCTACCATGAACACTACCATGATTACCATATTTCTTGGGCCAAAAAACATTTTATCTCCAAAAGGGGGGTAAAACCACTGGTTGGACTATTCAGTCTGTGGTTGGGTTAAGTGAGTGGTTTTCAAACTGGGGGGGCCGGTGTTAAGACAGGGGGGCCGCGGTGCAACCATGAAGACTAATCATCATTACTTTATTTGTGGGGAGTGGGGGAGGGGGGATGTGTTCGGCGTCCTACTCCTGTTTTTGCATGGAATGTATTGTTGTATTGAGTTTGCATGGAATGGCATTTGTTTTCCTCGCAGTGCATAACCGAGTCTTGTTATACAGTTCTGATAAAACTGCTGCTTTTGTTACAATCCCATATAAACACTGCCTCTCTCTCTTTAAAGAGCAATGGTTGGTCCAAATAAAATTCACTTCCCAGGCCTCGTTCGTCCGCCATTTATACAAAAACATATACAGTTTTGTTGCTTTTTGTTGCCTTAAGTGGTAAAAGAAGGCGGCATGTCAATGCTGCAGGCTGTTTATTGCTTATTGGAGGTGGTGCATACATATTTTATGAAGGCTGGTCAAAAGATCATCTAAGGAAAACATCACAGAGGAACTAATATTGTTACACCAGTCACATTTATGGAGGGGAATGCATAAAGCGAGGAAAAATAACGGCGAGGTCCTTGTATAAGCCCACGTCAGGAAGATAAATAGACAAATAAAAAGTACAATGTGCTTGACCTGGAGGGTAATATCTAAGGAATATTCATGGCCAATATACTGCTGCAAGGCCTACTAATATCATTGCAGTTAAGATTAATGTACGGCTTTTTCTAGCACCAAGTTCAGCACATTTAGGAATGACGATCAGCATATGTAACATCACGTCTTGCCTTTTATATTTATTACCCAGTGTGTAATCAAAAAGGAGTGGGAACGAGACGGCCATTACGGATTTTTCAGTCCACATGGTGCTCAGACACGCATGCCAAAATGTTCGGCATCCATTTAGCCGAGAGAACGGCACAGTGGGCAGCAGCCGGTGGCGCTTTGGAGGGCCGATGCTGATTATTACCTTTCACTCAGCACATAACGGTTTCCTCGTTAGCGCTGAAACCTCACCGCAGAGCAAGGACTTCCCCTCCTCAGCGCTTTGGCCTCCTTCACCTCAAAACCAACCTCCTCAGAGTGTGAGGGCAAACATCACGTCTCGCCAGATGCTGTCAACAAGGCGGCGGCTAAAGATAGACGATGCTGGAGCGACGAGGCGGCGGCACGCAACAGTTTTTATCCAAGTGTCAATGAGATGAAAGCAAGCAAACTTGATATGTTGTTCCTTTTCTCTACTACTGTTTGTACTTCTGGAATTTGCATCCAAGCATCACCTCTTTTTGATCATGTCTGTGTTCAATTCTAACCGCTACTCCAGAGGTGCGGCCCCACACAAGAAACTAAAAAAACAGCAGAAAGGGACAAAAGGAGCAGTAACAGACATAAATAACACCCCTATAGTCAGATTTGGGCACGTTCCTGTTTTTTTTAACTTCCTGTTTGGGACAGTTCTTGCAGGGGCAAGAACTTTACAATAATAAGACAAAATAATAACAATAAAGTCACAATATTGAGATTAAAAAACAGCATAAAGTTTAAATATCAAAAACTACAAATGAATCCATTCATCCATTTTCTAAGCCACTTATCCTTATCAGGGTCATAGGGGTATGCTGGAGCCTATCCCACCAGAGGTGACTGGTCGCCGGTCCAAAACAGGGCCCATTAAAAATTTATATTAATGTTAATGCATATTATGAGAAAAACAAAAAAAATCCAAAGAATAAATATTACATTTTTAGACATTTAGGTTGGGTAAAAGTTATGTTACAATCATAAAGTCAAAATATTTTGGCAATAAAAACATCTTCTTTTCCTTTCCGGCTTATCCCTGCATATCCCTCAAACATACAAAATACAAGGCATTCAGAAGACATTGTAGGAAACGTAATGCAGTATCTGTGACTTGTTGTGTGCGAGGCCCGGGAAGTCACGTGTGTGACAAATCAGCTAGCTAGAGTTGACTCTTTTTATGCAGAGTTGTGGCAGACAGCAGCTCCTGTGCGAATGTTCAGTGCGTGTATTCTCTACTTGCTAATAAAGTGACGGGAGTCTTTCTTTACCCACCAACAGCGGCAGGCAGAACAGTAGTATTCTACACTGGGCTCTAGGTGTCAGTAATATGCAGTAGTATGCTGTCAATGAGTCTAAACAGCAAAAATGTAAAGTCACGCGAAAAAGTGTGAGAAGAGGTTCATTCGTACTAATACTGCGCTTCAAATACTACTAACAATGTAACACAATAATGCTAATACTAATACTACTACTTTCATTTTTCAGTATGTGGCCATCAATGGAAAAAGTTTGGACACCTCTGCTACAAGACACTGTATTGTTATTTGAAGTGTATTTCTTAAGTAAGGTAATTTATCCGCAAAACTATGTCAGTGTGTTTTTTTAATGCATGTGATATTATCTTTACCATGTCCTACCAAAGCATATATTATGGTGCATTGCATCCTGCACGCTGCGCATGCCCAACAGGAACATGACGGATTGTTTTTTGTAACGCTGCATGCATCACTTCCAAGGACATTAACTACTAATGCAATGTTAAACAAACTGAAGACAATTCCCAGGTCTGCTCATTGATTCCGCCTCCTTCCTTTGGCCCACGCTTCGGCAGAGGTTATAAAAATCAACTATTCCCCTGCCTCCCCTCTTTGGATTGCTTTATGTGGCCGGCTCTGCATCTTTAACAACGCTGCAACCCAGGAAGCGGTGTTTGCAACAGCTCGGAAGGCGACCAACACGGGGCCACTTTGGCCGCCACGGGCGCCGTGCGAGAGACTGATCTGGAGTCAGCGCTTAAATAAACCCTCACCTCTGCAGCAGGAGAGACGATCATTTGTTTGACTATTGCTCTTCCTGGATGGAGCGCTGCAAAGTACAGCAGGAGTAGCCTGTAACGGTAATGCTGCCGTATATAAGCGCTAACTGCTGACTGCGAAAAGACCGGTGATTTGTGAATGGATCAGAACCGCAGCACAGAAGTCGAAAATCGTCGTCGTAAAGCATCAACGTGACAGCTCTCCCAGATCCGTCTCAGTGTGTGTGACAGACGGGAAGGTCACAATCGTGCAGTCATACATCACGCTGCAATACAGGCCGATTCCAATCACCTCCTCTTCCCTAGACAGGCACTCCCATTTAGCCTTTCTAATCCTCCTCATCCCATTACACGACGCTAGAGAACCTGCGCACATTACACACTTGAGCGGAGATCATTTGTCGCCCTTATGCGAGCGGCCAAGGCTCAAAGATTGTCGGCGCTCGTATTTCAGTCCGGCTCATGGCTGAGAGTAAACAGACGACTGTATCCTTAAGTGATGCCCAAAATCATATCTCAAGCAAGTGCTGGAACATTCGTGAGCGTTAAGAACATCTACTCCTTTATGGAAAACTGGCAGTTTGTTTGCATGGGGCTACTCTACTAAGATACCAGATAACAAGTGTTAAATCATTAGAGCAAACCAAAAAAATCTGTGTAAGTATCCAGACACTTGAAGGTCAGTGATGGCATCCCGCAGGGTTCTGTGCTATGACCTGTATTGTTCAGCCTTTGTAAGTCCCCCTCAGGTCATATCATTACAAAACACTCCATTAATTTCCATTGCTAAGCAGATGACACGCTACAGTACTTATCAATGAAACCTAACCAAGCTAGTCAGCTGTCCAGACTCCAGGTGTGTCTTAACGACAGAAAGAGCAGGACGACCTAAAACTTTTTACTACTAAACTAATTAAACTCAAATCATAGTCATTGGTTCCCAGCACCTCAAACACAAGATTGCATATGATATTACTGCCAAATATGCTAAAAGTCGTCCCTCGCTATATCACGGTTTTCTAAATGCAAATTGTATGTAGTATTTTGGTGGCTAGGCATCAGTAATGACTTTAGATTACATTACCTTTTGATTGAACATGCCACGGTTGAGATTGAGTGAAAAAAAAGGTTCTCCTCGCAATCCGTGTGGAAGTGGTAAGCTTCCTTTGTCCTTCTTCCCCAGTCCTTCTGAAACACTTTCACTTTAAGTGTGAATAAGTACATTGCAGAGGCTTACTGGTGCTAACTGGTATCGTAACCCTTGATATGTGACGTAAACAAATAAAAATATGAGTGTAAAAGTGACCAATGGTGTGTTGTTTCATGTCTACAGGGTTCTAGGTAATATTGAAACCTGTTTTTAGAAAGTCATAAACAGGTTTTCTGTGCTCTAGCTGTGAAAATATTCTGTTTATTAATACTGAATCCCACGTGACAAAAATTCACTTTTTACGGCCAGGTCTGGACGCCGTGTGTAACACAGTGCCCGTTTTACCAACGCTAAACAGGTTCCAGGTTTGATGAATCACATTGCGGGTAACAAATGATTACATTTGCATCCTCCCAGTATTTTGTGAGTTCTGATAATCTACATAACCTCTACATATCCATGAAAGCAAAGATACAAAATGAAGTATGAGCGGTATTTGCTCATATGACAGTATGCAATAGTCGGTGCAGTCTGTTTTGCGCACGCTATTAAGTTGGCACATGTTTTTATGCATGCAAATTTTTGGTAGAGTGTAGCTTCTCTAGCAAAGTGTATATTTACTACACTAGTCCAGCATTCTCCTTCTTATAAGTAAGCCTACATTTACACCCTTTGGTCTTGTATGAGAGATGTGTGTGGTGTTTCTTTCTGTCATGCAAGTGTAAAAAGAAGTTAACTGCTAATAAAACATACCAACAAACGTCACGTCTCGCCCGCCAAGCATCTTAATCCAGCCCACTGGGCATTTCCAAATTCCTTTTTTTTAACATTTTCCATGAAAATCGTAGCCGGCCACATGAATTGCAGTGCTATGGCAGCACGGTTGAAACGGCAAAATAATCAGATGCAATCTGTAGCTTGTACATCCAAATTTCACAACAGGTCGCACAAAGCAACCTACCTTCTGCACCATGTGGGCATACGAATAAATATCTAAGCACAATACTCACGCCAAAAAAACTTCCATATATTCCCACCGCAAGGCATGCTGGGTAGCTGGTGGCACTCTTTGTGCCGTGTTTTTTGTTGACAGCAGAACATGTTGAGGATGTCATCAGAGAAGTAAAGAAGAAAAAGTTAACATACTCTTGATATACAGTATTTTATTGTTAATTCATACTGTTTTTGCAGCTGGACTACCCAGCATGCCTTGTGGACATTTAAAAATAAGTCACATGTAATGTTCAGCGCTTCGTTGTTGCTTACCACCCACGTCATAGTCGTAGTTGATTTATGTGATGCATAAACTTGCTATGGGTGGGTTGTGTTTTGGTTTTATTGCACCGTGAGCTAGTATGTTGTCTTTAATGCCACCTATTTAAAGAGGGCCCCTGCGCCATTTTTCTTTCAAAAAGTTTGCTCATTCATGCTTTTGTCGCATATGTTACTGGGCTGCCAGGTGCAATTCCATTTATTGTTCTATGGTTATAATCACCCTTTTCTACTTTGCCATCACTGGTATCCTTCTACGGAGATGTTACAAAAAAAGTAAAAGGAAAATCACAAAAGACTTACAGTGTGAATCCTGCAGGATTCCACATTTTGTGTGACTTTAAAGGCACCTTTTCGCCAATAATTTGCACTACTTCCGTGGCTGCTAACTTTAAGGCTTCCACTCTATCTGTGTAGTAGTACAGACCTTTTGAAAATAGAGAAACTCAGGACGTCTCTCAGCGTGCATCTGCAACCCAGTTTGCTCTTACGCAGACAGAATGGCGGCCTTGCTCGCACACTAAAAAAAAGTCTACACTCGTAGAGCTGTTGGCTTGCTAACCCTGACTCCTCCTGATCCCACTGCCCATTTTTGACCACAGTAAAACTCCAATCATTAAATACTTTTTTCACCGCAGTGCAATCACGTTGAGGTCGTGGTGCTCAAGCTTTATATCTTTCTATCAACTTTAAAGCTTTTGCAATGAGAAAAGACATTGGGCATTTTTCTCCAAAGAAAAGACACAGACCAAAAGCTCCAGAGTAGCTGAAGTAATGATATTTGTTAATGATACAGCTTCATGCAGAGACTGTCCAGCCAAATGCTATCAACTAGTTTGCTAGGTCTCGCAAGAGAAACGAGCAACTAGCTCTCTGAACACAAGCCCAAACGACAGGGAACTTGGGAGTTTGTAAGCGACAAAAAAGCAAGCCCAAAGTCGATTAGGCAGACCTGGCAACACTGATGTGTGTGTGAGAGTTTATGTAAATTCTTATTCATGTCTTATTCATTCAGAATTAAAGTTGTTTTTCTTATTCTGTCTACTATTATGTTCCACCTCTCGCCTGAGGATCGCTGGGATGGGCATACACCTGGGACACTAGTGAGGACAAGCGGTAGAGAAAATGAATGGATTAATGTCTACATTGGGTAATACTAGCAAGAAAGTGACTGTAGGGGTGTTATTTCAATTCCAAAGGGCTCTAATAATGTTAAAAACTGTATTCACAAGGTTTTCTATGCTCCAACCACAAAAATATTCTCTTTCTAAATAAGGAATCCTACTTTGCAGAAATTCTCTTATCACAGTCAGGTCAGGAACCAATTAACCGCAATAAACGTGCGGTTAATTGCAGATCATATGTAACCACACCAACCCAGGACCTCCACATCCAGGATTTTCTTTGCCTTCAAGATCGATGATGCAACTGGCTTTCGTAACCAAGGAATTTCTGTACAAACTGTCAGAAAGTGTATCTGCATGCTCGTCATCCTCAGAGGTCTCGACCTGACTGCAGGTCGTTGTAAATGAGCAAATGCTCGCATTTGATGGTGTCTGGCACTGTGGAGAGGTGTTTTCTTCACGTGTGAATCCCGGTTTTCACTGTACAGACTGTGAGGGGCTTGTGGATGTCAACGTTGCAGATTGAGTGGCTCATGATATGGACAAGTGTATGTTATGGACAACGACTTCATGATTTTTATTTTAGAATTTTTTTTATTGTTGGGCTCTTGAATGTACAAAAACACTGTGACAAGATCCTGAGGCTCATTGTTGCGCAATTAATCCCACGGGTTGTTGTGCAACCTGTCCAATCTGTCATCATCCGTGGCCATCACCTCATTGCAGAATGCCCCATGTGGCAAGGATCTGTACACAACTCCTGGAAAGTTGGAAACATTCCACTTCCTGAGCATGTTTGGGATGCTCTGGATTGGCGTATGTGACACTGTGTTCCAGTTCCTGCCAATATCCAGCAACTTCACACAGCCATTGACGAAGAGTGGACCAACATTCCACACGTCACGACAACAACAAACCAACTCTATACTAGGTTTGGTCACAACAAATAAAACTGCACATTCTGAAGTGGCCTTTTACTGAGGCCAGTCTGAGGCCCACCAGTGAAGTGGATGGATTATCTTGGCAAAGGAGAGATGCTGACTAACGCAGATTCAGACAGAGTTGGGAACTAAGAAATAAGAAATAAGAAAGGTGTACAAAAATGTGGTAAGACAGGTAAAGTTGTTTGGTCTAGAGACAGTGACGCTGAGGAAAAGACAGGAGGCAGAGCTGAAGGTAGCAGAGATGAAGATGTAGAGGTTCTGTTTGGGTGTGACCAGGATGGACAAGATCAGGAATGAGTACATCAGAGGAACAGCACATGTTAGAGGTTTTGTAGTTAGAGAGGCCAGACTGAGGTGGTTCGGTTATGTCAAGGAAAAATAGTGAATATATTGGTGGAAGGTTGCTGAGTTTTGAACTGTCAGGCAGAAGGGCCAAGAGGAAGAGCAAAGAGGAGGTTTATGGATGTAGTGAAAGAGGACATGAAGGTAGTCGGTGCAAGAGAAGACGATGCAGAAGACAAGGTTAGATGGAGGCAATTGATTCACTGTGGTGACCCCTGAAGAGATAACCAGAAAGGAAAAGACGATTTGAGGGAAAAACATTTTAGAGTTTAGAGTTCAACTCATGAAAGATGGGAGCAAAGACTAAAGTGTTGAATATATATTTTTGTTCAGTGTATTTAAAATATATACAGTACATATATACACTGCTCAAAAAAATTTGAGGAACACTTTTTAATCAGAGTATAGTAACCCATCAGTCAAACGTTTGGGATATTGATCTGGTCAGTTACGTAGCAGAGGGGGTTGTTCATCAGTTTCAGCTGCTTTGTTTTTAATGAAATTAGCGACAGGTACATCAGAGGGGCAACAATGAGACAGACCCCAAACCAGGAATGGTTTTCCAGGTTGAGGCCACTGACTCCTCATCTCTTTTGGCTGATTTTTTTACTGACCGACTTTGTACTGCTGTAGTTTTTCAATTAGCTTGAATCAACATCTCTACTGATAGCATGGTGCGGTACCTGGGCGCTACAGAGGTTGCACAAGTAGTCCAACTCCTCCAGGATGGCACATCAATACGTACCAAAGCAAGAAAGTTTGCTGTGTCTCCCAGCACAGTCTAAAGAGCATGGAGGAGATTCCAGGAGAAAGGTAGTTACTCCAGGAGAGCTGGACAGGGCCGTAGAAGGTCCTTAAACTCTCAGCAGGATCGGTATCTGCTCCTTTGTGCAAGGAGGAGCAGGATAAGCACTGCCAGAGCCCGACAAAATGACCTACAAAAGGCCACTGGTGTGAATGCTTCCGACCAAGCAATCAGCCTTCATTTATCCCTGCAGTCAGACGCTGAGCATCTACTGACTTTGATGGGTAAGCATAGAGAGTCATTGGATAAATGCTGTGCTTTGTTCCACTAATCAGACGTTCACCGTCTCTGGGGTTCTATGGTGCAGTGGGATGGCCCGGACGCTTACCTTCTGCATGACGATTTTTCATTGACAGTGAAATGAGAGAATCAGCAATCTTGAAGTATAAACCTCCACCTGCAGCATTTTCAAAGTTTTTTTATTCTGTGGCTCTCAACTGATGCTGAGACTTTATATAATTACTTTGTAGACTTTGTAGAATTTACATATAAATAAATAAACACATTTATGATGTCAGTCAGGAGGTTCTGGGTTCGAATCTCCGTTGGTCATCTCTGTGTGGAGTTTGCATGTTCTCCCCATGTGTGTGTGGGGGTTTTCTCCGGGTACTCCGGTTACCTCACACATTCCAAAAACATGCATGTTAGGTTAATTGGCCACTCTAAATTGTCCGTAGGTATGAAGTTATGAATGTCAGTGTGAATGGTTGTTTTTCTGCCCTGGCGACCAGTCCAGGGTGTACCTCGTCAGCTGCCCGCGACCCTAATGATAATATACCGAGGTGGGGGTCCCGCTTATCAAGAATGGGGACCGGAGGGTCTGTTGTAACTATCGTGGGATCACACTCCTCAGCCTTCCCAGTAAGGTCTATTTAGGGGTTCTGGAAGGTAGGATCCGTCGGATAGTCGAATATCCGATTCAGGAGGAGCAGTGTGGTTTTTGTCCTGGTCGTGGAACTGTGGACCAGCTCTATACTCTCAGCAAGGTCCTTGAGGGTGCATGGGAGTTTGCCCAACCAGTCTACATGTGTTTTGTGGACCTGGAGAAGGCATTGACCGTGTTCCTCTGGGAATACTCTGGGGAGTGCTCCGGGAATATGGGGAATCGGACTACCTAATCCAGGCAGTTCCTGTTTGACCGGTGTCAGAGTTTGGTTTCCATTGCCGGCAATAAGTCGGACCCGTTTCCAGTGAGGGTTGGACTCCGCCAGGGCTGCCCTTTGTCACCGATTCTGTTTACTACTTTCATGGACAGAATTTGTAGGCGCAGCCAGGGCGTTGAGGGGTTTCAGTTTGGTGGCCGCAGGATTTGGTCTCTGCTTTTTGCAGAGATGATGTGGTCCTGTTGGCTTCATCGATCAGTGACCTTCAACTCTCACTGGATCAGTTCGCAGCTGGGTGTGAAGCGGCTGGAATAAGAATAGGCACCTCCAAATCCGAGCCCATGTTTCTAGCCCGGAAAAGGGTGGAGTGCCATCTCTGGGTCGGGAATGAGGTCCTGCTTCAAGTGGAAGGGTTCAAGTACCTCGAGGTCTTCTTCACGAGTAAGGGAACGATGGAACGCAAGATGGACAGGTGGATTGGTGCAGCGTCCGCAGTCATGCGGACTCTGCACCGGTCTGTCGTGGTGAAGAGAGAGCTGAACCGAAAGGCAAAACTCTCAATTGACAGGTCGATCTACGTTCCTACCCTCATCAATGGTCATGAGCTTTGGGTAGTGACTAAAAGGTCAAGATCGCGTGGACACGCAGCCGAAATGAGGTATGAGGCCTCGGGGAAGACCCAGGACACGCTGGAGAGACTATGTCTCTCAGCTGGCCTGGGAACACCTCGGCATCATCAGGGAAGAGCTGGACAAAGTGGCCGGGGAGAGGGAGGTCTCGACTTCCGCGCTTAGGCTGGCTTCCCCGCGACCCGACCTCGGATAAGCGGAAGAAAACGGATGGATAGATGTACCGTATGGATACACACATTTATTTGCTATAATGTTTTCAAGAACTAGATTGAAAAAGTTTCTATGGGCATTCAGCTCTGATACTCCCTGTCTGTGCTGTATATAAAATATACATGCAGTCTTGTGTCTTTTTTCATTTTCTGTGTGACATTTAAGGCAGCGCACATCAGAAGAATACTCACACATAGCTGAAGGCTGGCAGATGAAAGTTCTCTGCTGTTTCATGGACATACTGCAGAAGCGCAGCTGAGGTTGTACCGGCCATGTGAAGGTTGCCATTTGCCCACATGACTTAACATATACTACGACAGCAGCTCTGAGCCAGACTCCAACAGCGATGATTAGTTGCTGCCATTAGGATCTACAGGATGCTGGAATAGCCATCAGTCTCCAAAAAACCCACAATTATCGCCACAGAATGCGCCGTCATCCCTTATGGACGTTTTCCAAGTGACTTCCATTTCAAGTCGAGTAAAGCGCCGCAGCTCCTTGCGCTGGTGAGAAGCGGGCGGGTTGCACGCCTCAAGGGCAACGACCGTCTCATGTGAATTTGCTGAGGCGCTCCTAACGCCTCTTATGACTCATTCAAAAGGAGCTGATCAAACGATTTCCGCGCGGGGTGACATCATCGGAAGATGAGAAATAAAATTACTTACTCATTTCACCAAAAATTGGTTGTGATGTCGGGGACACGCATCCGAAAGGTGCGAGTGGGTTTAGTTATTGAAGACATCTGTGAAGAGCTGGGCCTTTTATCAAATATGCAGCTTGACTTCCTGCTTCATGGCAGCCTGAAGACACTAAGATTATATGTATTTTGTTTAGCAATTACATATGGCCAAAGAAGAATGCTGTCAGAAATCTTGACTTGAGCTCTTTTGACCAATTAAGTAAAAAAAAAACATCTTGCGTCTCTGTTAGTCTCTATGACGTTCAGAAGTGGTACTTATTGCACAACACCGTGTTCTTTCCTGATGACTCATGTCATACACCCACAAGCCAAAACATCCGGTACACTTACACACTCTAATGCAGTGCTTCTCATATGAGTACTTCAAAGGTCAGTGCAGACCTGCCAACATGTACACATTTATTGTACTCAACAGCCAATTTGTAAACCATTGCTCTAATGACATCAGTTTGTATTAGGGATGCCCGATATTGGCTTTTTTGCCAAGATCCGATATGTCGATACTGTCCAACTCTCAATTTCCCACATCAACTGATACCGATATGTGTTTAAGTGCTATTGGCCCAGGGTGCCATATAAAGGGGAAAAGTCCGGACAATTCCAACACACTTTAGAAGACAGTAAGAGTGAGGTCAAGATTTTATCAGGGAAAAGCACTGGTTTAAAAGAGGGGTGAAAGAAAACCTATTTTGTCAAAAAGCATAACTCCAGTCTCGACCGAGATGGCGCCCAAGGCTACAAGTTACCCCCACCCCCACCCTCACATACAATGGCCTTTGATAATGCTAATGTAGTCCACACCGCCCAGTATCAGGTAGCTCCTAACAAAGGCCATGCTAATTTGGTGAGACAAACAAGAATGTTTGGAGAACACTCCCCTCAGAAGGAGCTTTTCTGCCAAGAGGAGTTACTAGTATGTAATACATAATGAATACATTATTTTTAAAAATGTATTATTTGCACAGCCGTCCCTCGTTTGTTGCGATTAATTGGTTCCTGACTCGACCTTGATAAGTGAATTTCCATGAAGCAGGATTCCTTTTTTTCAAAATTGAAATATTTGTTTAATAATTCTATATATGTTTTTAACTTTAGAGCCTTCTAGACATGAGATAACACCCCTACAGTCACCTTTATAATCATGTCACCCAATATAGTAGATATAATAACAAAAAATACGACACAAATGAGACTTGTGCTTGTGTGTGTCGCTATAAATGTTTTCCCTCAGGGGGTTGAGTGAGTTCTGTTTCAGCTAGGCATGGGATACGGCCACAACAGTAGTATGTTTTTATTTGGGATTATTGTGCCTGTTGTGAGATCATTCAAACCTGCAAAAAAAAGCCTGTTATCCCGGCGTTTTGTGTCTCACCAAAAATGTCAGTAACATTACTGGCACCTGGTGACCAGTGTAGAGTACTACATATCAACAACTTACTGTATTTGAATGTGTCTTCTGAATCCTTTAGATTAGGATTTCATTTCACTTAGCCATTTTTATGCTTGAAAACGCTTACTTTTGGCCAGAAAATATGTAACATTTGCTTAAATATGCATATGTTTTGACTAATAGGCCTTGTTCAACCAAGAAACAGCATGAATTATTAATTCATATGCCTCTCTAAGCAACTTGGGAAGTAGTTCCTGTGCCTTAAATTAGCTGCATTATAGTACAAGCCGCAGGTTGAAAAGAGCTGCGGCTTATAGCCCGGAATTTACGATAATTGTATATTGCAGGTTTCGTGGTTCTACAGTTGTATAGTATTTTGGGATGTAAAAATATCATGATGACATCCTCTTTATGATCAGATATTCTAACTATATTCTTTGTAAAAGTGCATATGTACCTAATGTTGTGTCCATAGAGTGTAGTTCAACTTTTCCACCAAGCACGTCCCCGTGATGGATATCATTTCAAAACAACCTATGCTATGTCTCAAACTCTCGTCGTGGCCGGCCGGGCTCACAAAAACTCCTCGCTTGTGAGACACTTCTGCTGATGCGGGGAGAAACGCTCGGTTACGGTGACCCGTGCCAGGATTTTCCGATGAAACCATCCCTTCTACTGCAAACTCACCTTTATGCTTAACCGCTGAGAGTTTCATTTTCCTCCCCAACGCAGCTGTGTTCTGTTTGGACGCGTGACCGACGTTCCCCCCATTGCACTGTCAGCAGCTGTGTTCTTATCATGTTTAGTCGTGCCAACGGATGCAACACTTGCACAATGGTGCAATGGTGCTATGCTGGACCATCTGAATTATGATATTTCTCAGGAGAACTACTCGCGAGAAGTAAAGCAAATGAGTGCTAGACTGTTTTTTGCTGTATTTTTCAATGGTAGAGTTGCTCATTTAGGCCGCACGGTGGCTGAGTGGTTAGCACATTGGCCACACAGTCAGGAGATCTGGAAGACCAGGGTTCAAATCTCCGTTGGGCATCTCTGTGTGGAGTTTGCATGTTCTCCCTGTGCGTGTGTGGGTTTTCTCCGGGTACTCCGGTTTCCTCCCACATTCCAAAAACATGCATGTTAGATTAATTGGAAACTCTAAAATGTCCATAGGTATGAATGTGAGTGTGAATGATTGTTTGTCAATATGTGCCCTGCGATTGACTGGCGACCAGTCCAGGGTGTACCCCGCCTCTCGCCCAAAGCCAGCTGGGATAGGCTCCAGCATCCCCGTGACCCTAATGAGGATAAGCGGTATAGAATGAATGAGTTGCTCATTTAGCACTTTTCCCTCCAAGGGCCGCACACTGAAAAATCTAAGGATTCTAGTGGCCACTTAGATATTTATGACTTATATTTACATACATATTTATGTTTACATGTAAAAATATTGTTAGATATTATTTTTATGGGCTATGTTTTGTAAAAATGCGGGAACAAATATTTACATGTACATATTTACAGGAAAAGCACCATGTTGTGAGTTATTAGTATTAACATTTCAGCTAACGTTGTCCCTACATTGTGCATTTTTGCTCTATTTTTCCCATTTTTTTCAATTTTATTTCAGAAATATGTGACCGGTTGATAAAAAATGTGCCGCGGGCCGCAAATCTGCCCACTGGCTGCACTTTGAAGACCCCTGCTCAAGGTGACTGGAATTAGGGCGTGTTTTTTTCAGCTGTCCCCACAGCGCCATTTGCTGGATCTGGTGGGTCACTGCCCCGGTATTGGCAAACTACAAAGTTGATTATGTAGCACATATAGTTGAATTCGTACCCAAATCTAATGAGTTCATTTTGTCCCATGCAATGTTAATGTTGCTAAAAGGCCCCTTTTAAAACATACAACATACAGTGACATACTCTGCAAAGATGAATTTCCATGACAGCGGTGGTGTGTATTTGAACTATTATTGCACATGCTGGGAAGTTAGAGCTGACCCAACGCACAAAAAATCTGGGAAAAGTCTAACACACCCACATTATAACCCCCCCCCAGTCCATCAGTCAGCTACGGAGTATAATTGGCTGTGACACATGCTTTAATTGCATTTTATGGGATTTTTAATCATGCGGAAATAAGTCCCTTGTGGTCAGAGACACTTAACCGACTGGAAGCCGCAGTTCCACCTCAATGTTGCTAAATGTTGGAGTTAATCTGCTTAGCTGACCATCCATTCATCATCCATTATCTATGCACGATTTCTGCATGGAACCAGCAGCAGGCCGGCTCTCTGCTGCCTGGAGGGACTCTTTTCCTTGGGATTAAATATTGTTATGATGGTGTAGAGCAGCTCATAGGGTACATAATTAACTGGCATGTCTTATTTAAGGACATAAAGAGGAGAATGTTGACCTCTAACATCTAGTATTAAGGCCAGAATGACATGAAAAAGCCACAGTAAAACTGCAGGAGCTGCCACTTCTGAAGAAATTGCGTGTGAATGCATGAGTTGAATGAAGAGATGAAGGGAGGGAAACAGAAATGAACATGAAAGGTGCATGATCAATGGATCAGTGATTGCATGAAAGTGGGAATTGGTTGGCAGAAGAAGTTAGACGACAAAACACAAACAATTTTAGCATGTTAGTGCAACAATTTTAGAAAAAAATTAAAGTTTGTATAAAGCAAAGATTTTAGTGAAGAAAACCAAGTAGCCTGAATGTGATGAACAGTTTGAGAAATGAGTAGTACAAGATCAAAAGGCATTCAAAATTCTGCAATATTTAGGAAATGTGGAAGTAGTCACAACTCAAATGACATCAAAGGAATTCTGGAAAATAGGAATGTCAGGAAAAGTGGGAAATGCTGTAATGTGGATGACACCACAAGTGTCACGAATTAATTGAATGATTTGATGTTGCAACGACGGGAATCTGTCGAGAAATATGGAAGTAGTTAGAACTTATATTAGATCAAAGGGATTACGCATTCTGGAAAAATGGGAATGTCGGGAAACGGTAACAACAGGTAGGCTTAATGTCTGGATTGTTCTGGATGATTTGATGCTGAGATTGTTAGAACTGGTTGACAAATGTAGTTTGAGTAATTAAGGTCAAAGGTAATTAGTGTTATAGAAAAGTGTGCATGCCGGAAAAAGTTGTAATTTTTGGAATGTGGAATATTGTTAGTTTGAGGTCCCGGATGCCAGAAATTTTGTCATGGTAGAATGGTTTGAATCAGTTGAAAACTTTAGGAATTGTGGAAGTTTGAAAAACGGCCCTTTCATTTTCAATGGGTAAATGTTGTGGAATATTGGTATTTTTGAAAATCTAGGAATTAAAAAAAAAATTAATCGATAGCGCGCTTGTCCTGAATAAGCTGAACGAAATGATGTGTATATGACACGAATAGACCAGTCCATGGTGTACCCTGCCTACCGCCCAAATTCAGCGGGGATAGGCTCCAGCATACTCGTGAGGATAAGCGGTATAGAAAATGGATGATTGGATGGATGACACAAAAGGTGAGCCCTCGTTTATCGTGGTTAATTTGTTCCCAACTTCCATAAGTATGGTTCCATATTCACAAATGGAATGTTTTCATTAGAGCATGGAAAACCGGTTTACGACCTTCTAAGTATTGTTTTTAATATTATAAGAGCCCTCTAGACAAGAAATAACACCCCTATAGTCTCCTTTACACGCGTTTTACCCTATACAGTAGACCTACACCTACACTAGTGACCGGTGTAGTATACTACATACCATTAACATCTTTGAATGTGTTTTTGAATGCTTTGTATTGGATTTAAGTTGGTTTAATTAGTTGCTTTACTTAGGCAAACAGAAATGTGACATTATTTTAAATATACATGTTCTGACTAATATTAGGCCACGGAACAACATTCATTCATTTTCTATACCCCTTATCCTCATTAGGATCGCGGGGATGCTGGAGCCTATCCCAGCAGACTTTGGCCGAGAGGCGGGGTACACCCTGGACTGGTCGCCAGTCAATCGCAGGGCACATATAGACAAACAAACATTCACACTCACATTCATACCGATGGACAATTTAGAGTCGCCAATTAACCTAACATGCATGTTTTTGGAATGTGGGAGAAAACCGGAGTACCCGGAGAAAACCCACACACACACGGGGAGAACATGCAAATTTCACACAGAGATGCCCAACGGAGATTTGAACCCAGGTCTTCCAGATCTCCTGACTGTGTGGCCAATGTGCTAACCACTCAGCCACCGTGCGGCCCAGAACAACATGATTTATTAATTAATATAGATTTTTCAAAAACAGACTGAAGTGCCTTTTGAGGAAAAAAAAGTCTGAATCTCTCGAGATGCAGTCCCAGTACTGCATGGGCCCGCTTGCTAATCACCAGTTCTTCAGCTCACCAACTGCTATCTGCGCTTGCCAGCTTGTACTTGGGAGTGGACTTTAGCCACTCATTCCCTTTCATTCCCGTTTATGCCTGTCTGTGAGTTTTTCCCCTACTGGCCTCGGACCTTCTGGTGCCTTGGAGACGTCTTTTGTCGGCCCGGTAAAGAATGCTAATCTCCACCATCACCTCAGCTCTGCATCCTGGGCCCAGCCTTCAGACCAACCCTGACAGAATGACCATCAAAATTCCCACACAAAAATAAACTCAACTGTCAGGTCAATTCCATATTTTTAAAATGTGAAGTGATTACTTTTTTCAGAAAAAAAAGTTTATTCATTTTTACTTATGTTTTTCTTAAACTAATAGTAAAACTTCATTCCGTAATCTTATTTTATTCCTTAATCTAACATTTTTTATATAGAATCTGACCTTTTCCTTAAACTATGCCAACTTGATTTCTGCAAATTTGGAATAATTTTTCTCATACCGGTGCAAATACAGTATATTCACATAATATGATTAATGTTATTGTATTTTGTGTTATTGGTTTTCACATACATGTGTACACACTTCTAAGTTTTTTCAAAAATACAACTTCAGTCACATAATATTACATAATTATTACCCCACCCTTCACCCAAAGTCCGCTGGGATAGGCTCCTGCATATCCCTGCGACCCTTTTGAGGATGGGCAGTATAGAAAATGCATGAATGGATATTCCTGTAATATTCATTATGTAATATTACAACCGCATTCTTGTAAAATGTTATTATATTTCTATCTTATTCTTGCAATTTGGACCTTTTCTTGTGGTATTGAAATTTTAGTCGTATGAAATAAGCCCACTTTCCGTCACAAATTATACAACTTTCTTCACATAATACTGCAACTTTAGTGCAACGCAGTACCATTTTTTCATGCCAAATTCTGATTTGTTTTGCATTTTTAATATGAATTCTACTCATGTCATACTGTAATTTTTAAGATTCGCAAAAAATTGCATTTTTATTTACGCCAGGAGTATGAAAGCTATGGCTCGGGAGCCATATGTGGCTCTTTTGATGACCACATATGGCTCTCAGATGTTTCTAAAGACCAAAACATTTATTTATTTTAATGCCGTTTTTTTTAAATAAATATATGTATCATATCTTGCTTTAGGGGTGTTTGGAGTGCGGTCTGAGTGATTTATTTGCCCGCGGCACAACCTAAAAATACAATTTAACAAAAAACGTTAAGGAAACAGCAAAAAGGGAAAAATGAGCAGTAATTTTAGAAAAAATAAAGTGAAAATATTATGAAAAAAAGTTGTAATCTAACCAAAACAAAAAAGACGTCATTTTTGGAAAATTAGTGTGTGGAAAAGGATATAATATTAGGAAAATAAAGTCAAAACATTACTGGAATAAAGTCATAATTATGAGAAAAGTTGAAAATTAAAAAAAAAGGGATACATGGAAAATAATTGCTGTGATATTAGCAGTAGAAAGTCAAAATATTACGAGAAAAAGTCACAATTTTACGAGAATAAACTTGTAATATTATAAGTAAAAACAATGTCATTTTAGTAAAAGAGTCCATTTTTATTTTTTAAATGTTGCAATATTAAGAAACGAAAAAAAACTATGTAAAGTCGTAATTTTTGGAATATCAGGTTGGGGAACATTTAATTTGGGAATAAAGTTCAAATATTGTGGGAATAATATTAGTCATAATATTACAATTCAAAATAGAATTTTTGTTTTCTAAGGTATAATGTTTTTTGGTGACATTTGAAAGTAAAGCTTGACATTAAAAATAACATTCCAAATAAAAAACCTTCTCAGCACTTTCATCCTCCCAAATGAGAGCCTTATTTTCTAAAACTGTTGGCACACTTTTAGTTGTATTCACTTTTTTAAAAATGGGATATGGCTCTCAAAAAAATCAGACAAAAATGAAAATCTGTGTGTTTTATGGGTCTCCTCGCTCAAAAGGGTCCCGACCCCCGACTTAAGCCTTTCTTCTCCTCCTTGTATCTTTTCAGGTCGATATTATATTATTACATTTATTATAATATATATTATTACATTTTTTGTATTACTTTTGTACATACTTTTTATTTGTGATATGATTCTTGCTGTGCGTTTTTTAATCCCCTTTTGGTGATTTTGTGGCAGTTTTGAGTTGAAACTTTGGAAATGGAACAAGTGGTTGCTCCATCCCCACAGAACGGCAGTGCCATAAGGACGTCCTTCACCCCGGCAGCGCACAGTGCACGTAGAAGGCAGGCGGAAGCTTACCTGGGATCTCCTGCAGAGGAACATGCACGAAGCTGAAGCCCTTGGCTGCACAAGCCTCCCTCACCTCGCTGCAATTCCGCGCTTTCAGCTCCGCTTTGGCTGCGATGCAGAGCGCAGAGAAAGTGCAGACCAGAGTCTCCAGTCTAAGCATTGTGGACTAAACTGGACGAAGATCCAGAAGCTTCTCTGCAGTGTTTGGAAACAACAGCCGCCACCTGCACTTGGACCTTTACTCAATTAACGCCAAGCTGCACATCCCCCTGAGGAGGAAAAAGGATCTTCAAAGGACAGCAGAGGGTGATTCACTGGGATCCCCCCCATGGACCGCAAGCGGGAGATGCCACATGGATCCAGAGACGACTGCCTGTTTCCCCGCTGTCTTGAGTCAACTTGTCTCAGCCCGCAGCAGACGGAGCCCGGCGTGCTGCGTTCAAGTGCAAGGGCTGTGCGAGAGAGTGAAGAGTGGGGAGAGGCTGAGCTGTGTGGAGTCACTGTACATCAGATGTTCTGGCAATGCAAAGCAGCCCACAAAATGTGGACTGGAATTAAGATTCGTGCAGTTACTGTTGCAGTGGAAACTAGTGGGACAAAAGTGGAAGGGAAGCGCGGAGACTTATATCCTGTCTTCAGTGGACAGCAATGTTTTCACACCCTCCCAAATGGAAAAGATCATATCTATTTACTTATCTGTATTCTACAGGCTGAACTCCAAAGTGAAAGCAGGAAAATACTCAAGAGAGTACAGTCAATTTGTACAGGTTGGCGGGTCTGCCCTGTCACGGACTGGCGACCAGTCCAGGGCGTACCCCGCCTCCCGACCAAAGTCCGGCTCCAGCATGAACCCCAGCGACCCTAACGAGGATAAGCGGCGTAGAAAATGGATGGATGGATGTTGGCAGGTCTGCAGTCACAAAGTACTACAAAGTACACCTCATGCTCCCCCTGACAGTCCCCAAGGGGGTCCCGCCTCACTAATTGAGAAGCAGTGGTGCAAATGCAAAGGAACAATATTTCCTATATGCAAAGACACAAACGTTACTACACAGAGAATGTCAAGAGGTAAGCATTACTTGTTCCTCTAGGATCATTTCTGTGATCTACGTATTAAGCATTGATTTAAAAAAAACAGTGAAAGCTGAGGGTCATGTATTACCGTAGATAGGATGGACTGTAAACAGAAGGCGTGAGAACCATTCACACCAGTGGCGGCTGCTGGTCTTTCAAGGAGTGGAAGCTCGTTACATCATAAATGTGTTTATTTATTTATATGTAAGTTCTACCCTCCGTTCCTGGTGCTGGTCATTTTTATCAAAGGCAAAGTCGCTGGGGGTCTGAGAGTCTCCGGATCAGTTCAGAAAACGCTCCGGTGGAGGATTATACCTCAAGTATACTGTCAATCCAAAGGGGATTCCCCAATAATCATGTAGAAGCCAAGCGTTCGGGCAACCCCACTCTCTCGTAGACCACCAGAGATACTGAGCATCCGATGGGCGGGACAAAACCAACATTTATTCAATTACTGTCCGGTTTTGCGGAGCGGAACAACCCGCTCAAGGTCAGTAGACACTCAGTGTCCAGCCGTGAGAAGGAAGTGGTATCGGTTACCTGTGATTAGCTGCTTCTGAACAAAAGATGAAGATATTATAATAATGTGAATGTAAGTTAAAAAAAAGTGTGAATGCTGGGAAATCACGGGAGTGGTGTTTGTGCATTGCAAAGCAGGAGTACAATATATGAATGCAGTGACAGACAAGCAGCAAACAAACATTCACAATATAATACAGTCATATCAAAATTGTGTGAATGCAAAGAAAAAAGCCTTCACACTAATAGGGAGGTACGTCGCAAAAAAAAAATGTGTGAATGCTCAGAAACAAGCACTCATGTCAATGCTATTTGCATTCAGACCAATGCATGTCTCAAAACTAGTGTGATAAAAGGTAGTACTGCACGGATGCAGTTCCGTAGCTGGTGTCAACAGATAAGCACTGTTTTTTGAAAACACTCCTGATCAAAATTTTTAAGACCAGTTGCAAAATTGCAAAAAATTTCCATTTTTCACGGTTGGATTGTAGTGCAAAAAGAGAATGGGAGTGAGACAAAAACTTTTTTGGTAAGCCATTTAAAAAGCATTAAAGTGAAACAGGCTCTTCATCAGCTTGTCTAAAGATTAAGATCACAGCCATTAAACGCCAAAAACTTGCCAAAATGTGCATTCAAAGTCATTTTCTGGCAGGTACTCACATTGTCATGATCTCTTGATGGCAAAGGCAAAAAAACTTTCTCTCTTTGAGTGTGGTACCGACTTTTGGGCTGCATAGGTAAGGCCTCTCACAGCACTGCTGCTGAGGTTCGACACCGTAAGCCAGTCATTTTAAACATCTTAAAAGATCTTGAGGGTTATGGAACAAAAAAGTCAAGTGGTAGACCCAAAAAATATCACCGGCCCTGATCTGGAGGATCTGATTGGCTGTCTGTCAAGACGACCCTCAGCCCAAATGAAGGTTTCTATTAGTACTTAGTGCAGTCCAATACATCAGACGTCATTTGCGAGAGACGGGACACCACAAAATTGCCTGCTTGGAATTTGAATGTTTGAGCACCAAACATTGGACATTGAAAGGTGGAAAAAAGTTTCACTCTCTGATGAAGACAAAATGGAACCTCCAACTTTACTGGCACGTCAAGGAGCATTGTCTTCCAATAATGCCTTGATATCCTGCAGAACTCCTACATCCTTGCATAATGCTCTATTTTCTTGTTAGGGATTCTTACCTTCCTTTAGAGCAGCACGCAAGGCAGCTTTGTCTTTCAATAATGTCTTATTTTCATTCTGCAGAACATAATGCCCTATTTTCTTCCATACACCTCAGTTTTAGTGCTTTGGTTTCCTTGCTTAGTGCTCCATTTTCCTCCATAAGGTTGATGACATCAACATGGCCCCCCATTAACTTTTGGATCATGCTATGCTAATCACATACATGAAGTCATTGTAGCCTCTCCCTGGATTTACACGCAATTCCAAGTGCTTTTTCTATGAGTAAATGTTGTCGATGTAAACTGCACAATGATGGAATAATCTTTCTAAATATATCTATTTTTTCCTTTCTTCAGTTATGGTGATTTGCAGATCCTTTGACATCAACTGAACACAGCGTCAAGCTGCATTAACTGTGAAAGATGCAAAGGCTCTGAGGAAGACCAGAAGGCACAGCGTTCATGGCATCATTGATTTTGGAGCATCTTGATCCACGGGGTGGATCAACAGTGGATTAACATGGCTGCCATCACGGTGCAAATGATTGCTAAAGGTATGGGAAACCATTTAAATCTGCAGACACAATTTGTCTGTTACGAGAGAAAAAGGATACAAAGACCGTGTTATATTTTTTAGTAGATCAGGTCAGGTTTTAAGCAAGGTCAGGTCTGCAGGTGCACAATACTTGCCAGCATGTTGCTATCGGGATGTAGAGGTTAAAGGTCATATTAGTGTGAACAAAGTAGCATTTTTAGGTGTTATATATAATATACAGTATGCTGTATGTACATATTATGCCATGCTACATGCATGGTGTGGGGTTTGTTTACATCAAATATTCATAATGTTATTGGCCATCAGCCCGACATTATGATCAACATAGCACTTCTTAAATATGAAAGCATGCAAATGAGGAAAACCTCATGTATTTTGTATGAGTGCTAATGTAGGATGTTCATGTTAAATCACATCCATTACAACTCATACACTTGCCTTCCAACAGAAGAGTAGATATTCTACAGAAAAGTGCATTCAAAAGCAAACCTGAAGCTGACATTGGAATCCAAAATTAAACAAATGGAATGGAAAGCTTCCAAAGTGAAGTGTATGAATATTGTTTTACACTCAATTCTCGCTATTCCCTTATTGAGCAGCAGTGAAAGGGTGGCCAAAAATTGTGCTAAAAATAGCTGTTGACCCATGGCTGAATGCCTTTTCCCAGTCTACAATGTGCATGTAGACCGGTACCCTAGCAAGGGTGTAGAGCCACACCTCCTGTAACCCAGGTCCGAATAACGGCTGTACCCTCCGCTCCAGCACACTGGAATTGACTTTCCCAGGGGGGTTGAGGAGTCCGATACCCCTATAATTAGAACACACCCTGTGGTCAACCCTTATGAGGAGGGGGACCACCACCCCGGTCTGCCAATCCAGAGGTACTGTTCCCGACTTCCATGCAATGTTAAAGAGACGTGTCAGCCTTAAAGAGTCTCTCAACCTCCAGAGCCTCGAGGAACTCAGGGTTGAAATTGTCCACCCCCGGAGCGTTGCCAATGGGGAGTGTTTTAAACGAAAAACTGCGGTCTTACCTTTTTTGTGTATATCAAGTGCATGCATCCTTACCCTCTCCAGAAAAAAGCTCTGATACTTTGTTGTAAAAGTCTGATTAGCTTCTGGTGAGCCTGCAGTCCATCTTGCCAGTTGTTGCTGGTCTCGATGCAGCCCCATCTGCTTGCTGCCCTGTATTTGAGCAAGAAATGTACAAATCAAACGAGACAACCCCCCCTCCCCCGCAATTTCACAAGAATAACTTTTTTAATGTTATGAGATAAGAATAATAATAATAATACACTTTTTCCATCTATATCCCAAAACTGATTTCTTTAAATACAGTATATTCAAATTTTTTTGCATATTTACTGTACATATGTTGGTTTACAAAATATCACAATGGCCCTTGCATCCTTTCGTTTTTCATTTTCATCTTTTTTTTTATGTGGCCTTCGGTAAAAAAAGTACACACAAATACAAATGCAACACTTGTCTTTTTGCTCAAAACTGAACTCCAAAATCTACAACATTTTCCATGTACACACGCTTCTTTTGTTACACTGCATGGTTTATCATTGGCGGGCCGGATGTGCCCCACAGGTCACCCTTTGATGACTCCTGCTGTATTATTATCCATCCATCCATCCATTTTCTTCCGCTTATCCGAGGTCGGGTCGCGGGGGCAGCAACCTAAGCAGGGAAGACCAGAGGTCCCTCTCCCCGGCCACTTTGTCTAGCTCTTCCCGGCTGATGCCGAGGCGTTCCCAGGCCAGCTGAGAGACATAGTCTCTCCAACATGTCCTGGGTCTTCCCCGAGGTTCTACTCCGAGTCTCTCCCGGATGACAGTGCTTCTCACCCTATCTCTAAGGGAGAGCGTATTATTGCAGGAAAAGTATTATCTTGTCTTGACGAGCCCAAGTTATAACACATTTGTAGTCTATAACATGGCTGGGCCCTCATACTAAGTTACTATTCAGAGTTGTTTAGTTAGTGTTCCTAACTGTTACTTTCAACGCCACACAGCATGTGGGTTTTTAATATTCTGTTTGTGGTTTCTGGTTGTGCTTCACCCAACAGTTCACACCAGTAGCGTTCCAAATATCTTTTTTGTCAAACAAAGAGACGTGGCACCCAAATATAATTATCATACAACCCGTTATTATTCTTGGGATGAAAAAGCAAGCTCCCCGAGGAGGGCGGTTATTTGCATATTTATTTGGGGTTTTTTTTAAGTCGTCTAAATGAAGGCTTATTCAGAGTATTGTGGCATTAATTGTTGAAATGGGCTTGGAAAAAAAGACTTCTTTTCATGTGAGCATAAGTGAGCATCTCCCCCTCCTCTAAACATTTATACACAGCCTGGCAAATCATTGCAAACCTCACTGTGGGACAAACTGGGAAATTAAAAATAATATTTTGGTGGGAAAAATTGTTTTGTTCAGTTTGATGTGTATTTTCTGGCATTGAAGAGGTTTCTTGGGATAGAGTGGGCAACCATGTCCCCAATCTGACTGATCTGAAAAGATGGAAATTTGCATACACTGTACTGGATGTGTGCGCAGAGATGGAATATCTGGGAATGCAATGAGCACAACTCTTAATCCCATCACAGTGAAGCCGGCCTCTGTGTCTCAGTCATGCAGAGCACGGAGGACCGACCCGCAGAAGGATAAATAATAAAACCAAGAGTGGCTTCAGTGGTGCTAAATTGGTAAACAAACTACTGTATAGTAGGAGTTGAGTGAAAAGCGCGTGTGTGTTTATGCTGGCCAAAGCTGGCCAAAATATATTTTTTATTTCAGCAGAGGATGGGCTGGGAATTTTATGAAAACACATGCACATATCTTCATAAACTTCTGTTGTCTGGCCCACTACCTGGACCACCTAATGTGCAACACAAAGAAGGGCACGCAATTTTTGGCTATTCAGCTAAAATGATCTCCAATGCCTTAAAATGGAGAGCAAAAGCAGAGACACGTGGCAGAAAATGGACGACAACTATCGAAATGGATAGAAGAATAACCACAACGGCAAAGGCTCAGCCAATGATCAGCTCCAGGATGATCAAAGACAGTCTGGAGTTACCTATAAGTACTGTGACAGATGATGTCTGTGTGAAGCTAATCTATATACAAGAATCCCTCGCAAAGTCCCTGTGTTTTAAAAAAGTCATGTGCAGAAGAGGCTAGAATTTGCCAAAGAAAACATCAACTGGCCTAAAAAGAAATGGAGGAACATTTTGTGGACTGGTGAGAGTAAAATTGTTTTTTTGGGTCCAAGGGCAGCAGGCAGTTTGTGACATGACCCCCTAACTCTGAATTCAAGCCACAGTACACAGTGAAGACAGTGAAGCATCATGATATGGACATGTTTCTCCTACTATGGTATTGGGCTATTTATCCCATAGCAGGGATCATGGATCAGTTTGCATATGTCAAAATACTTGAAGAGGTCTTGTTGTCTTATGATGAAGAGGACATGCCCTTGAAATGTTTGATTCAACAAGACAATCACCCCAAACACATCAGTGAACCAGCAAAATCTTGTTATGCTGTTATGTTACCTAATCCCCGGACCTTAATCCAATGGAGAACTTGTGGGGTGACATCAAAAATGCTGTTTGTGAAGCAAAACCAAGAAATGTTCATGGATTGTGGAATGTTGTTAAAGAATCTTGGAGTGGAATAACAGCTGAAAGGTGCCACACGTTGGTTGAGTCCATGCCACACAGATGTGAAGCAAAAGTATACAAAAGTAAATATTAGTTTAGTCATTCACAGGATTGCCAAATCCAAGAAACAAACATGTTCAAACAAAATTGTTTTGTGTTTGATATCAACACACGAGGTAAGACAGACCGGGAGTGAACATGACCACGGCGAACCGTACTTGTTGGCCCAATGTAAATAGCCAAACGGGTGCCGAAGAACACCGCAGAGTGTCAGCCCATGAGATGTGGAAGAAAAATTAGCTGACAAAGATTGTGAAACAACAAATTCAAACTACAGACCTGATCAAAATTTGTTGAATTTTTTTTTAAATTAACCTTGGTTAAGGTTTGGACCTTAATGAGGTTTTAAGTAGAGCCACAATATGCAAAAACAAGAAGGGGGAGTGTGACAAAAAGCACTTTGAAAAAGTCATTTATTGAAAACAAATGGCGGCTGGTTACGTGAAGATGTTGCAGTGGATATCCCTCATGACTGAGGGCCCTCGTCTGTGTGGTAACAGCTGGGTTTATCAACAAAACAACGCTGCAGTTCACAATGCTCGCTTGACGAGGGACTTCTTCAGGGAGAATAACATCACTCTTTTGGACCATCCTGCATGATAAACCCCACAGAGAACACTTGGGAATGGATGGCAAGGGAAGATTTTAAAAATGGCCATCAGTTCCAGACACCGTCGTGAAGCCATCTTCACCACTTGGAGCAATCTTCCCACCAGCTTCCTGGAAACACTCGCATCAAGCATGCCCAAACCAATTTTTGAAGTGATTAACAAGAACGGTGGAGCTACTCATTACTGAGTCCTACTGAGAACATTTTTTGTTCTGGTTTGGAGAGTTTTTTTTGTCATTTTTTGAGTAATGGTCTCAAAGTTTTGATCAGCTGATAAAAAGCCTATTTCACTTTAATTGTTGTTTTCAATAAATGACTTTTTCAACGTGCTTTTTGTCTTAAAACCTCATTACGATCCAAATGTGCAAAAGGTCTATCAAATTTTTCAACTGGTCTTAAGATTTTGATCGGGAGTGTATATGGGGGGTACAGGGGTCATTAAAACCGGACTCGTAATCAGAGTCATTGAGGTCAGACTCAGACCAAAAATGTACCTTTTATAACAACAGCATTCAACTAACAGAAGTGCAGGAGTGCAGGTGTAGGTCTGTGGAGGGGACGGAGGAAAAGGAAGACGTCTTTTAAAAATTAAACTCTCTATTTTCTTCAGACATGTTGGCTTTTAGGGACAAATCTGTTGATAGCGTACCGCGAGGGTAGCACGCACAAGACGTCTTTTTCAGGTCTCACTGCTCTCACTGGCCCCTCACTCCCTTGTTCAGTCAGAACGCAATTCAGATGCATTCACGGGCTTGCGGCAAGTCGGATATTTCAAGTTCGTTTTGAAAATGCAATTTTCCTCAAAAAAAAATAAATAAATAAAATTACAGACCTTGGCGTGGGGCCGCAACAAGGAGGTAGAAGTGTTGCATGCCTTTCTGGTCAGAAAGAGCAGATCAGGTCAGAAGGTGGGGGCTGCTGGTGGAAATTGTTGCTTAAGATCAGAATTGTATTATTATTTTCCTTATTACTTTTTCTAAATTATTTGGAGATGATTCTTGTTTTATGCAGATGGTACTTTTTATGCAGGAACAAGGTCAAATTCAATCATTCATTCATTTTCTGTACCGCTTATCCTCATTAGGGTCACGGGGATGCTGCAGCCTATCCCAGCTGGCTTTGGGCGAGAGGCGGGGTACACCCTGGACTGGTCGCCAGTCAATCGCAGGGCACATATAGACAAACAACCAGTCACACTCACATTCATACCGATGGACAATTTAGAGTCGCCAATTAACCTAACATGCATGTTTTTGGAATGTGGGAGGAAACCGGAGTACCCGGAGAAAACCCACACACGCACGGGGAGAACATGCAAACTCCACACAGAGATGCCCAACGGAGATTTGAACCCTGGTGTTCCAGATCTCCTGACTGTGTGGTCAATGTGCTAACCACTCAGCCACCGTGCGGCCAAGGTCAAATTAAAAACACTAAATGAATAATCACCACCATCCACCTGGAGTTTGTTTTTCAGAGAGTGGGTGTACCACAAATATGCACATTAGCACTCAGTAATGTCCTTTTACCTATACGCATTCCCACATAGTATGAGCCTCTGGGACCAAAATGAGGTGAAACAAAAAGGGTAGTAATCCATATGTGCAGCGTGTGAGAATGTTCAAGGTGTGTTCAAGGACCACCAAAAAAATCGCCGCTGACATTAAACATTCAAAAACTGGGGGATTTCTAATTGTAGATTATTTATGAACGAAATAATAGCCCATATTTCCAATATGATATCGCTTTACATAAAGATTGATTAGTAGTTATCGTAGTTGCATATCGAATTGTGTACCACAAATAGATTGCTGGGATAGGCTCCAGCATATTGCTGACCCAAATGAGGATACGTGTCGTAGAAAATGGATGGATGGACGGATTTATAAGCCCTATTTTTCATAGATAAACTTATTTTTACTATGGACAAACATGTGATTAATCACGATCAAATATTTTAATCGATGGACAGCCCTACTTAGTTAAAAGACAACGTGCAACATATATGATGTGAGGTAAAGGTCAAATTAAAACATACTGTTAAATTGTAATTGAGTGTTTTCTATTTATACAAAAAAACTATAATGCCTATGTATTTCCTTTTTCTTCCAAATGAGGGAGGTCACCCTCACATTATCGATATTGAATGTTTTACACAAAGCTAAGTTGCACACATCCAACCAGGTGGTTGCACCGAAAACAGATTTAAGAGGATTTGTTTACAGGGTAATGTACTCCTTTAGTCAACACTAATGATCTACTTTTGCACTCACGCGCTGAGACGCCGTGGAGAACTCGTGAAGGGGTCACTTCGGACCAACGCTTTTGCAGATATTCCTCGTGCTCTGTAGGGAAATGAAAACAAAATGCGGATGTTTGCCTGCGTTCTTGTTAATGTTATTAGCTGGTGTGAGGATAAAAACTAGCAATTAAAAACACCCACAAAAAAAGCAGAGTGCCAGCGAGGAGCAAAAAAACCCCAAACCCATCGTACCAGTGATGTCAATGCTGGTCATAATAAAAGCTGGCGTCTTATTATTCATGGGTTGGCGCACTAAAGGGGAACAGCTATAACTGAAAGGTCAAAGTAAAAACGGGTCGATGACATCCCTTCATCGCCCCTCATGCCAGGCTGATGAGGCCTGATGAGAGAGCGAAATATCACTCATAAGATTCAACCCACAAAAACACCGTCCTTGTCTCCAGTTATGTCAAGCATGCATGCCTTTCAAAATGGGGGCCTATATGGACGTAATTATCTTCATTATGTTTGATACCGCCGCGTGTACGTGCATTAGAGCAGTTAGAAGACATCGGAGCGCTTGCTGTAACGGTGGCTTGCAGCCAGGGAGGTAACCAAAATAAGACGATTATCCACAAAGTAACCATCAACAGGAGGGAAAGCTCGTTTTTTTCCAACCTGCATCATAAATGTGTTTATTTATTACATATGTAAATTCACCCTCCGTTTCTAGTCGTTTTTAACAAAGATAAAGTGGCTGGGGATTGTAAAGCTCCGAATCGGCCTGAAAAAAATGCTCTGGTGGAGGTTTATACTTCAGGGTTGCTGATTCGCTCATTTCACTGCCAATCAAAAAGAGATTCCGCCTCGGGCAGATCATCCAATCATCATGCAGAAGCTAAGCGTCCAGCCCAACCCACTGCCCCATAGACCCCCAGAGACGATGGGCCTCTGATTGGGCAAAATGTACTTATTTTAAATCAAGCATTTCAAGCATAAAGTACTCCTAGACTGGTCACTATTCATCCATCCATCTTCTCTCAGAAGCCCAGACGTCCCTCTCCCTGGCTACTTTGTCCAGCTCCTCTTGTTGGATCCCGAGGTGTTCCCAGGCCAGTTGAGAGACATAGTCTGTCCTGAGGCCTCCCTCTGGTCAGAAGTGCCCTAAACCCCTACCCAGGATGGCATCCAGGAGGCATTCTGACCAGATGCTGACCATGGCAACCTCATCTGGCTCCTCTCAATGCAGATAATCAGCAGTCCTACTCCTTGTTTCTCACGGATCACAGTTTCTCTTGCATGACCTTATACTGTATATAAGGCCAGACCAGCCATCCTATGGAGAAAACTCATTTCAGTCGCATATAGCCGAAACCTTGTAATTTTGGACACTACCCAAAGGTAATGATGACCATACGTGAGGGTAGGAACGTAAATCGACTGGTAAATTGAGAGTTTTGCCTTTCAGCTCAGCTCCCTCTTTACCACGCATGGCTAGGAAGTTAGCCCTCCTTCCCTTGCATCTTCACCAACAAAGGTCCTCATTAAAGGTAAAATGACTAGAAATTGTTCATTTTGTTTATGATTTATTTGTATTGCACCTAGTTTCCTGCATGCAAAACTATGATTATTGTCTTTCAAAACATATTCTTTGGATATTGTCTTATATTTAGGGCTGTCAAATGATGAAACAAAATATAATTATATTAATCTAACAAATCGGATTAATCTTTTCTAATTGATTAATCACCAATTGCAATTATGGAATATGGAACATGTACATTTGTAGTGGAATATGTACATTTTTACTGTATTTTACTCTACATTTACTGTCATTTATATTACTGAAATACTAGTTTATTTAATACACACTTTAAACATGTTATTATGAGCAATGGGGGGGTTGCATTCAAAGACACCAAGTAAATTAGGTTGAATTGACATGTTTTTGAGTTTACTTTCTGGGATTTCCGAGCATACTTAAATGCAGCAAATTTGCATTTAGAGTTACAAAGTAAGTTACAATACTATTCACTTATTGTCTTTCTTTGTGTTTCTGTTAATTTAAATCACACGTGCACGCATAATAAAGATGTTGTGATGTCCAAAGTGTCCCTGAATGCATCTTGTGGTAGTCTAGTGACAATGAGGTGAAGTGTCGGACGTGTTGACTTGGAATTGCACTGCTGTTGATGTGTTCAGCTCAGAATAAAGTCATTAAAGAGCGCCACAACAGAGAGGCGTGGCTAATTTCGCTAAAAAATTTGACATAACTAATTACCTAAATTAGTTACCATCGTTAACGCGTTATTTTTGGCAAACATATTTACTGTATAGCATTTCCTTTGGGAAAAATAGCTTTGGTTTTTGTATATTCCGGTTTTCGTCTGAGGCTTTGGAAACAGTTATGAGCAAAACCCGAAGTACCCCTGCACCTTATATATTGGATAAACAGCCATTTTGACCTTTAAATGTTGAGTAAAGTAGACCTACGACAGATTCTCCACGAGCCTGAGGCACAGCAGAGCCACAACAAAATGCCATCACTCATGCTTCATCACCTCAGCGTTTGATTGCATTTACAAACAAACATGTCCGCCAGGCTGACAGTGAGCAATGAAACCATTACGCCACGCACAGCAATCAACGCTTCCACTATGCAAATGCGTCAACAAGAAAACAGAGTTTGTCCGTCATAAATCCTTTGTTTTTTCTTCTTTCAAGCAAGAAGCTTTCAGTGGTACATCACTAACCTTTTTCTTTTTCCTGAACCAACACAGCTCTGACTCCCTCCCCCGAGGGGGTGGGCGGCTGTAATTAGCGAGCTCTAATAGTGCACCGAAGGCTAATGTCAGGATGGACCACTGTGAGGCGAGAAAGGCTGCAAAGGCGTGCGTGCAGCAGGGACAAAGCAATAAAGCACAAGACGACTGACAAGCACACACCGGCGTCCTGTCGATATTGTCATCCTGTCTACTTGCAGTAGCACAGTGGCTTTCTCTTTTACCCTGGTGTTAATGTTCTAACGCAAGCAACCTTACTGGACACATTTAATAACCTGAAAATGCATGCAAACGCCGAGCAAGTCAGCGCTTTTCTTCCTGTCACTCACACACGCCCGCTGGAAACAAGCGCAAGTGAGCAAACAACAGAGGAGGAGGAGGAGGATGCTGATTCTGTGACAACGGTGGTTGATCAGCTAAGGGTGATGATATCACTTGTTACTAGGGGTGTCATTGGACAGTCAGCTCACCAGATGAGACAATACAGAAGATTGGGTCGATGTGATGAGACTTTAGCATTACTTTTAAGAAAAGTGTCACGAAAAATCCATGAGAATATATTGCAATCTAATTTCTGCAAATGACTGACAAAGGGGCTCACTCCGTTCATGCTGTTGTTCTACGGAACAAATGTGCCAAGGTGCTGAAACCAGTACACAGAGTGAACCCTCTCAGAGACATTTTGTGACCCCCTACTTTTTGCTGTAATGACATTATTTGGAAAATAAGATTTAGTTTTGCGCCCTCCAATTGGCCACTCCGGGGTGTACCCTGCCTGAAGAAAGCTGGGATAGGCTCCAGCGTACCCCCGCGACCCTAGTGAGGGTAAGTGGCATGGAAAATGGATGGATGGATGGAAGTTTGTGTTTTATTGGTGGACTAATAATTGTTGGAATAATAATAATAATATTACTAACAATAATAAGATTAAAACAAAATAAATAAATAACAGTGAAAATTGGGGTTGTTTAGTATTTGGGTCAACAATTCCTCTATGAGACTGTCAATCACCAGTGAGCATTACTTCTGCGACCAGCAAATGCAACATCGCTCTAATCGAACTCATTTGAACGGCAAGAAACACAATGTTAACATTTTTAGCTGTCGGACAATACACAGAAGAGAAGCTTTCCAACTTATCAAGTGGGGTTTTTTTTCTTTATTCTTCCGCTCACATCCAATTTCCATTCAGTCAAAGGCTCTTCTCAGTTTTTTTGGGATGCCATCAGTTTGATATTTGAAATGGAATATATTTGAGATGGAGGAGAACAGGGGAATTGGCTGCCTCTCAGAACTGCACTATTATCTGCTCTATTTTTCAGGTTACACGCAAATTACACTCGGGGTCCCTTAGGTGCTCGGACCCTTTGCATGCCGGAGCTGCTGAATCTGAGAGTCGCTTTCGAGCAGTAGAAAGCTCACAGATACTCTGCTGCTATATAATATTATCACATTTCAGCAACCGTTTAATTACAGCATATAGTCTCACGGAACAATACGGCAGTCCCTCGTTTATCGTGGTTAATTGGTTCCAGGCCCAGGCATAATGAGATAGTTTTTGCAAAAGTAGGATTCCTTATTTAGAAATCAAACATTTTTGAAGTTACAGCATTAAAAAAAACATTACCATTGTCTCCATATGCTTTGTAAACATTATTAGAGCTTTCTAGACATTAAATAACACCCCTATAGTCACCTTTACACGCAGATAATAACAGTAAATTAGACCATTTAAGACATAAGTCAGACTTGCAAGAGGAGCTGAGTGACGTCAAGGGTTCAGAGATGAGTTTCAGCTTGGCGTGTTTTTATTAGGGATTATTGTGCCTTATTCAAAGCAGCAATAAAAACATGTTGTTTCGGCAACGAGGTTTGGTGCTTGTGTGTCTCACCAACCTAGTGGGCAGGGTTGTTTACTAGATATCGTCACAGCATTTTTGAATGCGCTTTGTAAAGTCGTCCGTTATTTATCACAGTTAATTAGTTCCATACCAGAGGGTGAATTTGTAGGATTCAATATTAACAAATTGAATATTTTCATTGTTACAACATAGAAAACTTGTTGATGGTTTTCTAAATACAATTTTTACCATTGTTAGAGCCCTATAGAAGTGGAGTAACACTCTAACAGCCACCTTTACACTCCTATTATTCTTTGTTTCCCCCGCTTGTGCAGCCTACGGGGTCACTGCAGGGACATAAGAGATGACCACTTCTAGCTTAGCAAGCTGACGAGCTAACTAGCTCGCCTCTCCAATTTACTTTTTCTTAAACTTCAGAAAGGAGTTTCAAACGGAGAAGGACAAAGCAACACAAAACTTTCCACTTACCATTTCCACACGGAATGGGAGGAGAACGCTATCATGTCAGACATGCCACGGCTGACTCCATGCAGTCACCTAATGTCCCTAATGTACCTCATGCCTGGTGACCAGAATACTACACGTAACCCATATTGCAATATTTGTGACTAAAAATAGTCCAGATTCAACAATTTATTAATGCATTTTTGAAAACACTTGATAGAGCGAGGGAGCAATGTTGGAACCGCAATGTAGGGAGGGACGACTGTATTTGTGCTTTACTTCATTTAGCCATCGTCAGGTTTGAAAATGCTTAATTTAGGCAAAAAAATATGTAACATTGGCTTAAATGTGCATTTTAAACAGTATGATTTAATAAATAAGATATTTTTGAAAAACCGTGATCGAGTGAAGCCCGGGAAATTCACAGTGTGACCTTGGTGAGGAACTAAGGTTCTATGGAAATGAAACTTTAACATACATTGCGGTAGTCAGTGTACAGCTGAAGTAGCAGTATAGAGCCTACAGCCCAATCACCAAGGCATGGGGCTGCACGAGTGCTGCTGGCACTGGAGGAGGTTCACTGAAAGAAACATCAGTTCCAACATGTAGTATGACACTGTGAACGGGGTCACATGACAGTTTGACAAGCGGATAGAAGGTGGAGGAGCGCAAGGTGTCTAACATCCACTAGTGGAGGATGCCCAAGAGGATTAAGGGTGTGGTAGATATCTAAGAATGGTCTGCAGAACTAAATATTGACACTTTGGCCTTCTAGTAAACCAATACTGCTAAACAGCTGTACACTGACTACTCGAAAGTATTTTCTCTTGAGAATAAAATGGTTGCTGGTGGTAATTGGATCTCCATCACCTGCCGCTGCATCATTTACAATAAAGAAGACGACATTGCCTGTCATTATTACATAAAAGCCCGATGAAGCATTCATATATTCCCTGCATATAACCGAACCATCCTAGCTGAGTCGAGATGTTACCGCTAATAGTTGCTTTTGGTGCGGAATTAAGACGAGCGGTACAGCTAGCCCGCCAGCAAGTTTGTTTATTTCACCACATTTGACTGCACGACTACACAACCTTCATCTTCGCCTGGCAGTCGTCGCTGTGTGTCGGAAGCCCTTGGCAATTGACATTCTGCAATTAGTCAGTTCAGTAAGCATCTCTCCTTTTTTTAATGTATGCGGCATGAAGAAGAATAAGAAAAAAAAGCTTATTCAGGAGGGTTTTTGGGGGCTGATGACGGAGGCTTCATGTGAGAGCGTCACCCGCCAGCCCGGACTCATTATGTTGCATTAGGCGACTCTCTGCTCGAAGGCCAGAGCTCAGAGGATTGCACAGAATATTAAACCTGCCTTTGACCAACCCCGCTGCATGAGGATCACCATACAGATGCCACATAATGAGTTGCAACCTAAAAGCGTAGCTTTAATCCCTCTCGAATGAAAGGGGGTTAATACAATACAAATAAAAACAAATTATTTTTGCAGTTATACAAATGTAGCCATACTGGCCATGATATATTTCCTCATCATAACTGACATTTCCAGTACGGCAGTACAGGTGGAGTTTGGTTGGTGTTGGCAGACAAAACAGTCCTCCCGCATCCGCAATCAGGTCAGCATCTGCCTCTGCATGCGCTTTAAAATATCAATTGCGCTACTCGGCTGTTATTGTGCGACTCGCGTGCGTGCACTGTTGATTGCAATGAACTCATCGGCAGTTTGCTCTTTATTCACTATAATAACATCGGTTCCGTGGCTGCTGTGTGTTGAAATATGCGGGTCAATGCAGTAGATGCACACGTGGTCATAGAAGGCTATGTTTTCCTTTCCACTTTCTCATGCACTCCACATAATTATTAACATTAGAAAATTAACTTATATAGACTGAGTTTTCCTATCCGTCCGTTTTCTACGCCGCTTATCCTCATTACGCTGGAGGCTATTATACTTATTATACTACTTATACTTAGTACATATACTTCAGAAAAAACAGCCGTTTTTCTCCTTCCACATGCTGAAAATGAAAGGATGCTAAGAAGTTGTAAATATTTGAAGGATAAACTGCATCTCAGCTTTGTGGTGTCGGTGAAAAAGCGTACTATTAGTATGAAACTCAGTTTTAACTATTTTTTTGTTATATTTACTATATCCAAATTTCCTTTTTTTGCGTTAGAGTACAACTTTTTTTTTTTTTTTACATTTGTGCTGTTTTTCAACCTTCTTGTAAATGTTCTTGTTGAAATTATGACTTTATTGACATAATATTTGGACTTTATTTCCATTTTTTCTGCACACTAATTTTGCAAAAATCACATTTTTGTTAGTTTGTTTTTACATATTGTCTTTTTTTTTATATATTTCAACTTCACGCTACTGAATTGATGTTTTTTTTTACAAAGATATTCTGTTAAAATGACAAATTTGATCTCTTAATACCCTGACTTTATTATTTTACATTTTTGTAGTCTTTTTCTTAAGCTTCTTGTGAAATTCTAACCACAAATGGCCCCTGGGATGCAAATTGTGTACTTTCTGTACCATGCAAAAGCTTGCACTCATTTCATGCTGTTCCGCTGAACTCCAAGACAGAAAAAGTGATGTAACCTGAGGCCAAAGATAAAATGTATACGGTATTTACTTACTTCGGGTGAAGAAATGGTATCAGCAAGTCAACACTGGTGTGTAATGGCCTGTAACTGAAACAAATCAGGCAGCGGGTAAATCAGCTAATTAAAGGAGCCAATCAATAACGAAGAATCCTAATGAAATACATCACGCTCGGATATTTGATGAAAGTTTGTAATGAAGGCCAGTGGAACGGCCCCTGAGGGTGTTTTATTTCACGAGGCGGGAATAATCACAGTCCATCACATCAGCGTGGTTGAATTTTCGCCGTTATTGGGATAAAATACAGTGATGGTGTACGCGTCATTTGACTCATTAATGTCATCTCAGGAGTGAGATTTGATGGGATAAGAGAGCCGGGCAGCGGCACTCAACCAGCTCGGCTTCATCACATTTGCATTTTGCTGCAGAGAGGCGACACGGGACGCGGTCTCTATATCAAAAATAGGAAAATAGACTTTGATTGGAAAAAATTAAATGGCGATAAAGTCATCATGTTATAAGAACTGTGTTTAATTATTAATTGGTAATAACATGATTAAGGAAGGAATTGGAAGATTACAAAAAGTTTTTGGAAGGGGGGTGTTAAAATAAATAGCAATGTCTGTCGTCAACTTTACAAACTCAAAACCATTTTGTACAAACTTTTTTGTTTCTAGGATTTGGCAATCCTGTGACTCACTAAATTAATATTTACTTTTTTATAACTGCTTCACATCTGTGTGGCATGGACTCAACCGACTTGTGGGACCTTTCAGCTGTTCCAAGAATCTTTAACAACATTCCACAATTCATGAACATTTCTTGGTTTTGCTTCACAAACAGAATTTATTATGTCACCCCACAAGTTCTCCATTGGATTAAGCTCTGGGAAGTGGGCAGATTTAGCGGGGGATTCTTGTAAATAGATTAGCTTCACACAGACGTCTTCTAACTGTCACAGTACTTACGGGTAACGCCAGACTGTCTTTGATTATTTTGGAGCTGATCATTGGCTAAGCCTTTGCCATTCTGGTTGTTCTTCCATCCATTCCGTTTTCTGCCACGTGGTCTCTGGTCTCTATTCCAGCTAAACTTTTTTGCATTTCTTTATAACTTTTGAATCAAAGCGCGCTGTATTCTGAACAATTTCTTGAACAATGTCTTCCTCAAGCTTTCAAAGAGAAATGCATGTTCACCAAGTGCTGGGCTCATCCTTTAATAAGGGCCACCTGATTCACACCTGCTTTTCACAAAATGTATCACTGATCACTGATTGAATGCCACACTGCTATTTTTTAAAACACCCCTTTAAACTAAATGCCCAATTGCAAAAGCCTTAAGAGCGTGTATATCGTGAATTTTTGTCTTGTTTGTTTTTTGAGAATCTACTGCACCTACTGTTATTCCCATATTTAATAAAATTTTATAAGTAAAAAGTATCATATATATATTATATATATATTACCAAAAAACCCTTACTATTTATTCCCTACAGTTTATTTTCAGTGTGGCCGTGTTACTTCATTGGAGCCCGTTTCCTATTTTTAACCAATATCCACGTCTTCTGTGCACCTCTTGGCTCCATCACAGCCAGACTTGTTCAGTCCTCGCTCCATTAGCAAGATGCTGCTATATGGAGTTACAGCTCATTAACTGAACACCTTCATTACACATAATGGGCTGATGGAGACTGCGAACGAAAGGCTCTTCCTTTGCAGAACAGTAAATAGCTCTCCCAATAAACTCTAAAAGTAAAACTGCACTGCACCAGTGAGTATACTTGGATGTATTTCTGCAGTTTCTTTTCCCAGATGCGGCGTTAGTACGATGACGGTCACATTGCCGAGACCGAGACATGCAACACTGCACTTGGGCAACACCACCCAGCCGCTATTCCGACAGCTGAAGTAACAGTAAGGAAGAACAGGAGGAAGGAATGACTACGGCCATTCGGTACTGCTTACTTTTGAAGCATTTGCACAATATTTGCACTATTTTGGAAAGCAATTAAAAGATTAGTGCTGACACAATCTTTATGAGAGGGTGTCCTGGCTGGTACAGCCAGCACTGCTACAGAGTATTAAAGGGCCATATGACAGAGATGCTGCGCTCCTTAATTACAGTAAAGCCAAATGACCATCAAATTGACTTTTACTCTGTAGATTTTAAAACAATGTTACATAATAGAATGAAATATTCTGTGTAAAGTGGAAAAATCAAAAGTGGTACAAAATATTCAGGAAAAATAAGGTTCACACTGCCATTGAGACGTCAACAAATTACGAGACTTCAGCAGAGCGAGTATCTATAAGATTAAATCCATTTGGCTTTTTTGTGGTTTCAGGATATTATGATCAAATAAACATAAATAAAATAACTATGAAATGGCCCCTCCGTGAATCAACACCTTATTGTGGTGGAGGGGTTTGAGTGCCCGAGTGATCCTAGGAGCTATGTGGTCGGGGGCTTTATGCCCCTGGTAGGGTCTCCCAATGCAAACAGGTTCTAGGTGATGGGCCAGACTAAGAGTGATTCAGAAGACCCTATGAAGAACGATAAAAAGGAGTGACCGCACCTCGCCCGGACGTGGGATACCGGGGCCTCACCCTGGAGCCAGGCCTGGGGGAGGGGCTCGCAGGCGAGTGCTTGGTGGCCAGGCCTTCACTCGTGGGGCCTGGCCGGGCCTAGCCCGAAGAAGCCACACGGGAACTCCCCCCCACAGACCCACCACCTGCAGGGGCAAGCATAAGGGTCCGGTGCTGTTTGATTTGGGCAGTGGTCGAGGGCGGGTGTCCGGGCGACCTGGTCCTCGGCAGCCAAATCTGGTTCCTGGGACATGGAATGTCACTTCTCTGGTGGGGAAGGAGCCCGAGCTTGTGGAAGAGGCGGAGAGATTCCGACTAGATATAGTCGGACTCACCTCATCTCACAGTTTGGGCTCTGGAAGCAACTTCCTTGAGAGGGGCTGGACTTTGTTCTTCTCTGGAGTTGCTGCAGGGGAGAGGCGGCGAGCTGGTGTGGGCTTATTATTAGCCCCCCGGTTTGGTTCCTCTGTGATGGAGTCAACCCCAGTAAACGAGAGGGTTATTTCCCTACGTCTTAGGGCTGGGGAAAGGGTCCTGACTGTGGTTTGTGCGTTTGCGCCGAACGGCAGTTCAGAGAACTCAGCCTTCTTGGAGTCTATCAGATGGGTTCTGGAGAGCACCCCAGCTGGTGACTCCATAGTTCTACTGGGAGACTTCAGACGCCCATGTGGGCAATGACAGTGTGACTTGGAGGGGTGTGGTTGGGAGGAACGGCCTCCCTGGCCTGAACCCGTGTGGTGTGTTGTTGCTGGACTTCTGTGCGAATTACAGTTTGTCCGTAACAAACACCATGTTCGAACACAAGAATGTCCATAAGTGCACTTGGCACCAGAACACCCTAGGTCGCAACCTAGGTCCTCAGCAATTTTTTGCGGAGACTAAAAATAGATTAATTACAGTACATCTATTAGTTGCAGATCATAACGAATTAATCTCTCATTTTGAGAAATATCTTGGCAACACTAATTGCAATGGTGTAACCCTGGAACTGAACTGGAACAGCTTGAAAGTCAGAGAACGTGGAGGTTCCACTGTATAGTTTATTGTAGGTCACAGTGAGTCATAAGGCTTCTACAGTCCGTCAGTACCTGATGGTGTCAGGTTTCTGCAAAATGTCATTTTTTTTTTACTAAATATATGGAAGAATACCTTCATTTTTTGTTTACAATCAGCTACTTAACACGGGAAACCGACACCACTTACTTCTCATTCATCCCCACAGCGCCCAGGCTGAGTGCAGTCGGACGCTGAGAATCTACTGACTTCAGTGAGGAAGCTTAAAGTCCACTGCACAGAACTGGACATCCATTTCTTAAATGCTGGGCTTTGTCCCGTCCATTGGGCACTCGATATCTCTGGGGGTCTATGACGCTCGCCTTTTGCATGACGATTGGATGATCTGTCCAAGTGGAATCCCCTTTTGATTGACATTGGAATGAGCAAATCAGCTATCTTGAAGTATAAACCATTAAAAAAACGAGCTTCCCCTCCTTGAATGAGCTGCAGCCGCCACTGGTTGTGGGCTGGGCTTGTATCAGATAACATTTAAGTGTCTCACTGCAATAGTGTGAGACTAAATTGAACTGGAGTTTGCCAAGTCTGCCTGCATCATTGCCAAGCATTGTGACAAACACGCATGAGGTTATTCTGTTCACGTGAGTCTAATATGACAAACGGTGCTTGGTAAATGTAGGACAAAGGGCATGCTGCCATCATATCAGGACCTCGGAGACGTGCCCCATCTTCTAGTGCCTTGCAGCATTTATGAGACACAGAGGAACAGAGGCTTGTCGCTGTCAGGGAACCTTAGTTTGTTTCTGACAAATGGTACGTCTTCAGCAGCATCCAGGGATGTGTGTGTGTGTGTGTGTGTGTGTGTGGTGAAGAGTTTGCCCCCGATGTCTCGTTTGACATTGCCAGCAGGGGTGTCAGGTGCCATGTTCACACAAGTTGGGGGTCGAAGCATCAATTCTCCTCAGCCGAGACACTGACAGATGATTGCTTACACTAACCTGCTGAAAGGGCATGGAAACATGGAGCTGAAATTTCTACAGAAGCAAATTACCAGTCAGGGGCTTTCATTAGCGTTAAAAACTGGCAATAAACGCTACGGCTGTAGACAACCTCCTGAGGTAGTTTTAAGATGGCTGTAGCTGCATTTCAAGGATTGTGCGGTCAGCATCCAGCGGGCTTATTTACCTCTTCATCAGTGATGTCGGTGAGGTTCATGGCTGCTGAGGCGCGTACTCCTTTGGAGTTTTTTTTTTATGTTAATAAATTCCTCATTAAGCTCATTTATAGGAACATTAAGAAGATAATTCACTTTTGTCAACAAAATGTACATACAAAATACATCTTCTTGCACTACTTCGTCTCATTGATTTACTTGTTTTAATTAAACCTTTTAGGCTTTTTCCTCTGTTCTGACCTATAACCGTTGTTACAATGTTGGATTCTCATGTTAAATGCACAAATGATTTTTGTGTTCTTACCCTTCATCTGTATTTGAAGTTTCTAATACTCTGTTGTAAATGTCACTGCCACTTTCTGGTGAGCACGGGTATATAATCCTCCATGCGGTGCTGCTGCTGTCAAAACACAGGCTTTTCCTGTCTATGGAAGGGCAGCACTGATAGGCAGCTTCTAGTTTGTGCATGCATGTAGGATATTCTTGTTATTATATTGTCCGATTAGCAAGAATGATGATGTCACACTTACATGCTGACCAGCAGGCTTCAAGATCCAACTCAGTGCCCTCGTTGGGATATCAGGAAATGTGCAAAATCAGTGATTTTCACTTTTAAAGAATTTCAATTTGCATTTACAAACGAGTTTGACTGACAAATATGAATATTAATGTCCATCCATCCATCCATTTTCCTCCACCTATCCGAGTCCGGGTCGCGGGGGCAGCAGCTTCAGTAGAGAAGTCCAGACTTCCCGCTCTCCGGCAACCTCTTCCAGTTCCATCAGGAGGACACCAAGGCGTTCCCAGGCCAGCTGTGAGACATAGTCCCTCCAGCGTGTCCTAGGTCTTCCCCGGGGCCTTCTCCCGGCTGGGCATGCCCGAAACACCTCAACTGGCTCCTTTCGATGTGAAGGAGCAGCGGCTCTACTCTGAGCTCCTCCCGGATGGCCGAGCTCCTCACCCTATCTCTTAGGGTGAGTCCAGCCACCCTACGAAGGAAACTCATTTCCGCCGCTTGTATCCGCGATCTCATTCTTTCGGTCATGACCCATAACTCATGACCATAGGTGAGGGTGGGAACGTAGATCGATCGGTAAACAGAGAGCTTTGCCTTCCGGCTCAGCTCTCTCTTCACCACGACGGTCCGGTACAGCGACCGCATTACTGCAGATGCTGCACCGATCCGTCTGTCGATCTCACGCTCCAACCTTCCCTCACTCGTGAACAAGAACCCGAGATACTTGAACTCCTCCACCTGAGGCAAGACCTCACTCCCAACCCGGAGGGTACAGTCCACCCGTTTCCGACTGAGAACCATGGCCTCGGATTTGGAGGTGCTGAGTCTCATCCCAGAAGCTTCACACTCAGCTGCAAACCGCTCCAGTAAACGCTGAAGGTCACAGCCTGATGAGGCCATAAGGACCACATCGTCTGCAAATAGCAGAGACGAGATCCTAAGGTCACCAAGCTGGACTCCCTCAACACCTTGACTGCGCCTAGAAATTCTGTCCATGAAGATTATGAACAGAATCGGTGACAAAGGGCAGCCTTGGCGGAGGCCAACGTTCACCGGAAACAAGCTCGACTTACTGCTGGCAATGCGAACCAGGCTCCTGCTTCGATTGTACAAGGACCGAATGGCACGTAGAAGCGGACCATCAATCCCGTACTCCCGGAGCACCCCCCACAGGACACCACGAGGGACACGGTCGAATGCCTTTTCCAGGTCCACAAAGCACATGTAGACTGGTTGGGCAAACTCCCACATACCCTCGAGTACCCTTGCAAGGGTGTAGAGCTGGTCCAGTGTTCCGCGACCGGGACGAAAACCACATTGCAGCTCCTCTAACCGAGGTTCGACTAACGGTCGTACCCTTCTCTCCAGCACCCTGGAGTAGACTTTCCCAGGAAGGCTGAGGAGTGTGATCCCCCTATAGTTGGAACACACCCTCCGGTCACCCTTTTTAAAAATGGGGACCACCACCCCGGTCTGCCAGTCCAGAGGTACTGTTCCTGACTTCCATGCAATGTTGTAGAGGCGTGTCAACCAACACAGTCCTCCAACATCCAGAGCCTTGAGAAATTCTGAGCGGAACTCGTCTACCCCCGGAGCCTTGCCACTGGGGAGTGATTTGACTACCCCAATTACCTCAGCCACGGTGATAGAACTGTCCACGTACGTATCCTCAGACTCTGCTTCCTCTATGGAAGGCATGTCAGTGGGATTGAGAANCAAGGTCCAGCCCTTCTCAAGGAATTTGCTTCCAGAGCCCAAACTGTGGATTGAGGTGAGTCCGACTATATCTAGTCGGAATCTCTCCGCCTCTTCCACAAGCTCGGGCTCCTTCCCACCAGAGAAGTGACATTCCATGTCCCAAGAACCAGATTTGGCCGCCGAGGACCAGGTCGCCCGGACACCCGCCTTCGACCACTGCCCAAATCACATTGCACCGGACCCTTACGCTTGCCCCTGCAGGTGGTGGGTCTGCGGGGGGGAGTTCCCGTGTGGCTTCTTCGGGCTAGGCCCGGCCAGACCCCACGGGTGAAGGCCTGGCCACCAATCACTCGCCTGCGAGCCCCTCCTCCAGGCCTGGCTCCAGGGTGAGGCCCCTGGTGTCCCACGTCCGGGCGAGGTGCGGTCACTCCTCCTATTAGTCTTCATAGGGGTCTTCTGAATCACTCTTAGTCTGGCCCGTCACCTAGAACCTGTTTGCCTTGGCAGACCTTACCAGGGGCATAAACCCCCAACAACATAGCTCCTAGGATCCCTCGGGCACTCAAACCCCTCCACCACGATAAGGTGGTGATTCACGGAGGGGGAATATTAATGTTAGCATAAAAAAAAATAAAAAAAATTCCCACCATGACTCACCTGCCTCCTCTAACCACACCGAATGTCTGACTCTTGGTCTTCTACCTTGTTGTTCTTCTTCTTCCAAGTGATTGCATGTTCTTTGCAGTTCCCTGCTGCACTACTCCCATCACCACTCCCACGACCATTTCTATGAAAAGTGGCAAAAATATAAAGTAAGTGTGTTATTTCTGTCAACTGTCCTGTTGAGAGCCATAAACGGGACATATTTTCCAATGTATTTTCCTTTTTTCTAAAAAAAAAAGTGAATACAACTAAAAGTGTGCCAACAATTAGTTTTAACACTGTGATTTTATTTTAAAATGTCAACAAAAGAAATGACACAAAACATTATAAAACATTATATTTTTAATTGTAATATTATGACGTTATTCCCATATAACTTTTTAAACCTAATATTCCAAAATTGACAACTTTAGATTATTTTGTTTGTTTCTTCATATTGCATCATTTAAAAAATAAAAATGACATTGTTTTACTTTAAGTTTATTCTCATAAAATTGTGACTTTTTTCTATTTTCAATTTTTTTCAACTTTTCTTGTTTTTCTAATTAAGACTTTCTTCCTGTAATATTTGGACTTTATTCTCCTAACGATATAACCTTTTTCACAACCTCATTTTCCAAAAAGGATTACTTTTTTTCTTCTAATATTTTGAATTTATTAAAATTACTGCTCAATTTTCAATTTGTTTTTGCTGTTTGTCAAATTGTGTTTTAGACTTGCCCTTCAAACACCCCTGCTGTAAAGATATGTTACATGTATTTTAGGACAAAACGAAATTTAAAAAAAATGATGTTATGGTGTTTAGAAACTTCGGAGAATGTCAGGTGTCTTTGAATGCATACAACGTGACAAATGAACCTTGTCAAGCTTCGGTGGAGGTTTGCGCTGCATGCTGTTCCAGGTTGCCGACAGCTGCACGGCGGGGAACCTTTGAGTAATTCAGCGTTGGCAAATGACACGATTAACGTGCCGCTGTGTAAACATGATGCATTGACATGTCAGGGTAATTAATTTGTTGTTTTAACATTCGACACGGAGTTGAGATATATGACAATGCATAAACCGCTTTAACGTCCAGGGTCATTTAAGGGACCACAAGTCCAACAACAACAAAGCAGGAACACTTAAAACTATAAATGAGGCTCGCCTTGTCCCATTGTGAGGAAGTTGCTTAATTACCCTGACATGTTCCCAGGAAAGTCAATAACGTACCATCATCTTAGTTTGATGAGCTAACAAGACACCGCGCGGCAGTCTCCGCTCAATCCAGTTCTTCGGATTTGGCCAAAGGTTTTATTTCCCACGGAACGCCACATCAAACATTTCATATTGCACACAGAAAAAAAAGGAAAAAGAGCGCCTGAGCGGGATTTGATGATTATAAAAGACAGGACTGCTCCTTCTTTCGGTGTAGCTCAAATGGTCATGGCTTCCCGTGCAGTAAGGGCAACAGAACGTGAATGAGGCTGGGAAAAGTCCAAACCTTCAAAAAACACAAACATCCATCCATTTTCTATGCCGCTTATCCTCATTAGGGTCACGGGTATGCTGGAGCCTATCCCCGGGTACACCCTGGACTGGTCGCCAGTCAATCCCAGGGCAGATAAACAACCATTCACACTCTAATGAACAATTTAGAGTGGTCAATTAACCTAACATGCATGTTTTTGGAATGTGGGAGGAAATGCCCAACGGAGATTCGAACCCCTTAACCTCCTGACTGTGAAGCCAACGTGCTACCCACTCATCCCCCGTGCAGCCCAAAACACAAATAATGAGGCCGAATGTATTACAGCGGAACCTTGGTTAGCAAGTTTTGGTTCAAATTTACATCCAATGTGTCTTGGTTTGCATGCATTTTCCGGCTAGCGTAGAATACGGTGCACCTCTTGTTGTGTTAACAACACACTGCATGAGTCCATTCGTATGCAATACATTTTTCAAGCAGAAAATATCCGTCCTTGTTAGCATCTTAAAAGCTGGCGACCAAAACGGATTTACAGTAGGTTTATGACTCTCTAAAATGCTAACACAAAACACGCCTTTATAGTTTCACAACAATTCTAAATGTAGATTAATGACGAATGAAAGGGTTATTTCTCATTTGCAACTTTCTTTGGCTCCATTTTGAGTTACAGTATTGAGGTGAAAACAGCAGTCAATTCGAGAAACACCTCATGTCAAAACAGGAAGGTGGTGGTGGTCCTCAATGAAGGTAAAAAAAAAATAACCTCAAAAGTTTATTTGTTGCTTTTGGTCATCTTTTAGATGCATTTGTATGCATTTGGACTTGTTTTCTGCATGTTGAACTTTAGTAAAAATGTGTTTTTGGCTTTCTGGGACGGATTAACAGGATTAACATTAAACAGAGGTGAAGGTGAGGATGGTAGTTGAATACATAAAAGATATGCATACTGATATAACTGTGTTTTTGTCTTCTTTTGGTTTGTTTTCCCATACAATGAAATCAATAGATTAGGACATCATGCACCTTCCCGCAGCAGACCTCCGATAAGCTTGTCTCTTTTAATGCACAGCATAGGACACTATAACAAAATCATCAGGGTAGGGCAGACGAGTGGCGGTTCTGTTGAAGGAGTGTATCCACCTCCTCGCAGCGGACCTCCAAAATCTTGTCTCTTTTAACGCGCAGCGTAGGACACTTGGCCAAGAGCGGTCATGTGGGTAGAACAAATCCTCTCTCTGGCAACAGGTCCACAAAGGTCTTGGCTTCTTTTAATGTGGGACACGTGCGATTCAAACTAATTATTATTAGTACCAACACTAATACCCATTCTATCTTTTGACTATCACATTTCACTTGTATGCATAATAAACATTATACATACTGTATAGTATACACAGGGATTGGCTGTAATACATGATTATTATGTATGTGTATAATGATGGTATAATAATGGGTACAAGGTGTACAAGGTATGACAATAAGGTAATGACAATGCATATTGTACACGTGTGTTTGTAGGTGCAATATTTTGTTCGTGTATTGCAGGCATATTAGGTTTATAACTGGTGCTAGAGTTACAAATAAGGGGTGGCAGAAAATAAGCTTGTCTTCTTCCCACTCCATTTCGAGCCAATTTTATATATAGATATATATATAAAATACAGTATATATACTGTAAATTTTTTTTTTTCGTTATACAAGGGAGTGCAGAATTATTAAGCAAATGAGTATTTTGACCACATCATGCTCTTCATGCAAGTTGTCTTACTCCAAGCTGTATAGGCTGGGAAGTCTACTACCAATTAAGCAAATTAGGTGATGTGCATCTCTGTAATGGAAAGGGGTGTGGTCTAAAGACATCAACACCCCTTATCAGGTGTGCATAATTATTAGGCAACTTCCTTTCCTTTGGCAAAACGGGTCAAAGGAAGGACTTGACAGGCTCCGAAAAGTCAAAATAGTGAGATATCTTGCAGGGGGATGCAGCACTTTTGAAATTGCCAAGCTTCTGAAGCGTGATCACTGAACAATCAAGCGTTTCATTCAAAATAGTCAACAGGGTCGTAAGAAGCGTGTGGAAAAACCAAGGCGCAAAATAACTGCCCATGAACTGAGAAAAGTCAAGCGTGCAGCTGCCAAGATGCCACTTGCCACCAGTTTTGCCGTATTTCAGAGCTGCAACGTCACCGGAGTGCCTAAAAGCACAAGGTGTGCAATACTCAGCGACATGGCCGAGGTAAGGAAGGCTGGAAAACCACCACCACTGAACAAGACACACAAGCTCAAACGTCAAGACTGGGCCAAGAAATATCTGAAGACAGATTTTTCTAAGGTTTTATGGACTGATGAAATGAGAGTGAGTCTTGGTGGGCCTGATGGACGGGCTCGTGGCTGGATTGGTAAAGGGCAGAGAGCTCCAGTCTGACTCGGAGGTGGAGTACTGGTTTGGGCTGGTATCATCAAAGATGAGCTTGTGGGGCCTTTTCGGGTTGGGGATGGAGTCAAGCTCAACTCCCAGTCTTACTGCCAGTTTCTGGAAGACGCCTTTCTTCAAGCAGTGGTACAGGAAGAAATCTTATATTGGTTTCACTGGTAAAAAAAAAAATAAAAAAAAAAAAAAAATAATTATTTATTAAGTTGCCTGATAATTCTGCACAGTAAAAGTCACCTGCACACACTCCTATCTATCCTCCTAAAATAGCTCAAACTAAAAAACTACTTGCAAAAATATTCAGGTTTGATATTAATGACTTTTTTGGGTTCATTGAGAACATGGTTGTTCAATAATAAAATTAATCCTTAAAAATACAACTTGCCTAATAATTCTGCACTCCCTGTATCTGTATTTTCACTTTGGTATGTTTTGTGTATTTTGTGTGGCTCAAAATAAAACTGATTTGGTTGACGAACAAATGAATGACGCTAACTAAGGTTCCAAAAAATTCTCGACTCTCAGCTGGGAATTTTCAAGTAAATTCAGTTTGACAGCAGTTTTTGCACAAATAGGGATATGATTTCTAATTTAGTTTGCCTCTGAGACATAACACTGTGAAAATATTTTCCCGCCCTACAATAAGGTCAGTTATTAGAAGATTGAACATATTTGCATCTTAAAAATTAAAATGACAACTTCTTAAAAAAAAAACACTGGCATCGGGGTTACAGCTCGGTTGGCGTGTCCGTCTGTGATGTCATCAGCGGTTGCCACTGTAGTTTTTTGCTAACTAACACAGTCGCTGTGTCTCGAAAATGGTACCACAAAACACGTTTTGATACTTTTAATTAATTTTTGCACGCCTAATATGATTCTAAATGCACGTACATGTATCTTCACTGAAGACGTGATTGTTGGCAAAGACCAAGATCAACACGGACACCGAATACGTAATTAATTTGTCTTTCTCACCTTCATCAGCTACATGCTGGCGCTTGCAACTTTCTTTGGCTCCACTTTAGATTAAATTTGCAGCTATGATAAATGTCCGTCAACCTTTGCTCAATAAAAAACATCTTTTTTGGTGAAGGCATCCTTTTATCTTTAAAAGATAATACTGTACAGTAGAGCCCCGCAAATTCAGTACTCCCTCGCAAATTTCTATTTTTATTTGTTGTTTGTGCCCCTTTGTGCTTACAATCTCCACAATCAGGCAGAAAAAAAAAAAAGCTCGTTTGCCGTACAAAAAACTGCAGTTGTCCCTCGTTTAGAGCGGTTCATTGGTTCTGCAATAAATGAATTTCCACGATACAGGATTCATAATAATACATGCAATATTTTGCAGTTAGGGTGTAGAAAAGCTGTTTATGATATCTAAATCATTTTTTAACATTACTACAGCCCTGTAGACATGAAATAACACACCTCCAGTCACCTTTACACTTCTATTGTTGTATTATGTTGCAGGAACTCGAGACGGCCTGTAGCTAGCATTTCTTGAATTCCAATATGTTTTGACTATTGAGGCGACTGTACTACTTTACTCTTGTAATATGCAGTGAGGGAAAAAACAATTTGAACCCCAGCTGATTGTGTAAGTTTGGCACTAACAAAGAAATGATCAGTCTATAATTTCAATGGTAGCTTTATTTGAACACTGAGAGACAACAATGACAAAAAAAATCCAGAAAAATGCATTTCAAAAAGAGTTAAAAATTAATGTGCATTT
>QODF01000165.1:2452834-2526950 GCA_024372805.1 Oostethus manadensis
AAATTATAGACTGATTATTTCTTTGTTAGTGGGCAAACTTACACAATCAGCTGGGGTTCAAATAGTTTTTCCACTCACTGTACATTTTTTTGGTGAAAAGGTATTAATTTATTTATGTAATATTAAACTGCTACAACTTTTCTTAGACTTTTTCCCCCCCCTAAATAGAATTTTTAGGCTAAGATAGCTGTTTTCTTGCAAAACTGCATTCTTTTCTTCCACCGTCTTTTGCAAATTGTTGCAATTTTTGGGGAAAAAGGTCAATTCTAGCTGTTTTTTTCTGGGACAAATCTTATTATGGTAACTTTAGGACTGTTTTCCGTGTAACCCCAGTGACCCTTTCCGGATGACCTCCGAAAACAACCGAGAATAAAATGTATCTATTGCTTGTTGTGTAAATAAACATCAACATGTTTTTTAAAGAGTGCTCCATCAAAATGCAAGACCACATAAAACAATTGACTTCTAGGCTTTATATAAAAAAAGACCACTTTCTGCGTCGGGTTTGGCTTCATCCCCCATCTGTCATTCAGAAAATATTCGCAGTGTTTCGTCTGTGAGAGCCACTTCCTGTTTTGTGTTTTTCTGCACAGTAATCCACGCCTGGTGCACTTGAGTTAAAAAAATAAAAAAAAATCCCAGATGGTACATTGTGGATTTTAAAAGCCATACAACACTCACACATGATTTTGCCTCATGTGACCCTTTTAGACCCATTTCATCCCCATCCATTTACTCCAAATCCATTGAAAGACACCTAATGGACTTCAGCTGATACACCTGCTTAGTCAAACAAAACACAACAGCAGAACAATGGAGTAGAAACTCCAAAACAATAGTGGCCTCAGAAGAAAACAAAGCAAACTTAAGACGAACAAGTTAAGCATCAGTGTGGTCTTTCGGCCGTGCAATAAGATGCAAACCTTAATGGATGCATCACAGCTAATGCTTAAGCATTATAGATGCACATCCTGGTACTAAACAAGACCTCTACGTTGGGCACAAAAACAGTCATGGGTATTAATAAACGAGTAAAATAAACTAAGGTATTTATTGTAGATCAAGTGTCAATGGTGGTACAATACCTTATTGCCTGGTACTCACATATAATTAAAAGTACTGGTAATGCTCTCCTACAGTCACCTGGTGCGTGGTCTACAAAACAAATAGCAGCCAAGGTCTTAAACTAGTGCCTGGAGGAAATTATGCAAGGCTGTGCACAGTACTGTATATAATATGCCTCAATGACTCAAATTATAATCATACGCTGTCACATCTGAGTGAAATATGCCTATGTGTGGCGATAAAGAGGACCTATTATGCGTTTTCTCTTTTATGACCTATAAATATTTTTACAATGTTGTTTTCTCGGGTTAAATGAAGCCAACATGTCAGATAAGGAGGTCTGCACATTTGGAAGTGAGCCCTGAAAGCAGTTTTGAATCGCTCTACAGACGTCCTTATATGGACATCGTTGAGCAGTGGCTCTCAGGAAATACAGTATTTGTTGGGGTGTGAGGGAAAGCTAATTTTGTTTAGCTTTCCTAAAGAGGCAAGCATCAGGTGCATCAGTTTACGCTTCCCCATCGAAGTCAGTAGACGCTCAGCGTCCGACTGTGTAAAACCACTGTGGAGATTAATGACAAGGATGTCTTGTCATTTATCTGTGATAAGTATTTGATTAAGAATAAAAGATGAGGGTATTTAATCAATGAAATGTACACACAGGAAGCTGAGCTTCCTTTGCAGTCACTACTGCTTTACTCCCATATTTTCAGTAACATTCTAATTTTTTCTGGAAAAGAAAAACAACATACGACATTTGTTGTTTTGTTTCTCATAATATTACGTGTCTTTTTTCTTTAATATTTGAACTTAATGATACTAAAATGACATTTTTCCTCATAATTTTACAAGTTTCTCATAAAATTGACTTTGTTCTGCTTAAGGATACAACTTTTTCTGTTAATATTTTGACCTAAAGTTTGGCCACTTTTTCCATTCCTGTTGTTTTTGTGTAATGTGTATTCATCTTGTTGTAAAATTCTTATTGTAATTTTAATTTTATTCCCATAGTTTGAATTTATTTTTGTAACATAATTTTTCAAAAAATACAATTTATTATGATTGTTTGTCATAATATTAAGACTTACTGAAAATGCTTTTTTCTTGAACTATTTCAACTTTATGCAACTAAAATGACATTTGGACAAAATTTATTTTAAGTTTATTCTCACAAAATTGTGATTCTTTTTTCAAATTTTGAATTTATTCTTAAATAAAAAGTTTCCCCCTTTGTGCTGTTTTTTTGTGTAATGTGTAATTCAACTTTGTTGTAAAATACTTAGTTATTTTATTTTCATATTCTGACTTTATTTTTGTAACATTATAATTTTCCAATTACAATTTGTTTTTTTTTCCTCATAGTATTAAAACTTGCTGGAAATAAGGTTTTTTTCTTTAATATTTTACCATTATACTACTAAAATGACAATGACTCATAATATTAAAATGTTTCTCACAGAAAATTTAATATTTTTTCTCTTAATATTTTGACTTTATTCTGGTAAAATGATTGATTTTTTTCCCCATTTTTGCGGGAGTTTTTTGTTAACTGATATTTCTAGAATGTGGCGCAGGCCGTTAATGATCCTTTGGTCGCACTTTGGACAACCAGGGGTGTAATGCAGGGGTGTACACCGATAGACGTCTGGCTTCACAGGCCACGCAGTCAGCAAAGTTCCGCCAAGAAGCTCCTTGTTAAAACTCCTCATCAACCTGGCCGCAAAATTAATTGTTTTCCATGGTCAATTCAAAAGTGGATTAGCATAAATCGACAGCGTAGCAGTGTTCCCTGTGCATACTTATAACGAAAGTTCGTCCCACGGTCGTAGATGGAGCTGTGAACTGATTAGAGGGCAGCTGATGGAACGCGAAGGCCAGCGATTTGAAGTGCAGCCTCAGCAGGATGGCTGACACCTGCGCCCTTATTTATTTATTTTCTTTTAGTTTGTTGGCACGTTTAGTTCAGCCCACTGAAACACAACATTGACACACGAGCAAGGTCTCCTCTAAAAATTCAATTTGCTGGATTAGTCCCTTGAGGTACTGACAGGGTTCTGTCAAATGAGTCGTTTTCTCGACGACAAATAGGAAATGGGTACTGCTGATATGACAAAGACACCTGCAAAAAAATAAAACATCGCTAATTGCTTTGCTGATAAAGTGCTGGAAAACGTATACAAATTGTTCTTAACTTATGCTCGGGGTGGACTTTTTCCACCAAGGGCCACTTTGCTAATTTGTAAAGCAACACATGCAAATACCGTAGTGTTCTAAATGATTGCAGTCCAATGTGACTAAGCAGCTTAAACAATGTTATTAGTACTGTATATTTTTATTTCTACATGACAAACAAGTTACCAGTAGGTGCAGTAAATTCTCAGAAAACAAACAAGATTCATGATATGCACGCTCTTAAGGCTGTGCAATTGGCCAATTAGATGTTCCAATGATCAGTGATCAATTTAGAGAAAAGCAGGCGTGAATCAGGTGGGCCCTATTTAAGGATGAAACCAGCACTTGTTGAACATGCTTTTCTCTTTGAAAGCCTCAGAAAAACAGGCCGTTGAAGACATTGCTCAGAAGAACAGCATACTTTGATTAAAAAGTTGATTGGAAAGAGGAAAACCTATGAAAAGGTGCAAAAATGTGGCTGTTCAGCTAAAATGATCTCCAATGCCTTAAAATGGAGGACAAAACCAGAGACACACTGCAGAAAAAGGAAGACAACTATCAAAATGGATCGAAGAATAACCAGAATGGCAAAGGCTGAGCCAATGATCAAAGACAGTCTGGAGTTACCTTTAAGTACTTTGACAGTTAACAAAAAGGAACGTGCAGAAGAGGTTGCAATTTGCCAAAGAACACATCAACTAGCCTAAAGAGAAATGGAGGAACATTTTGTGAAATCATAAGAATAAAATTGTTTTTTTTGGATCCAAGGGCCGCAGACAGTTTGTGAGACGACCCTCAAACTCTGAATTCAAGCCAGTGAAGACAGTGAAGCATTATGATATGGGCATGTTTCTCCTACTGTGGTGTTGGGCTATTTATCCCATAGCAGGGATCATGGATCAGTTTGACCATGTCAAAATACTATTTCCAAACCAACAAAATGAATGTTATGGAGTGGCCAGCATAATCCCCGGACCTTAATGCAATGGAGAACTTGTTTGTGAAACAAAACCAAAAAATGTTCATGAATTGTGGAATGTTGTTAAAGAATGTTGGAGGGGAATAACAGCTGAAAGGTGCCACAAGTTGGTTGAGTCCATGGCACACAGATGTGATATTAGTCGCAGGATTGCCAAATCCTAGAAAAAAAAACGTTTACAAAATAGATTGGTTTGTAAAGTCAACCGCAGACGCTGCTATTTTTAAACACACCCCTTTCAAATAATTGCCCAATTGCACAGCCTCAAAAGCGTGCATATCATAAATTCTGGGTCTTGTTTTCTGAGAATCTACTGCACCTACTGGTAACTTATTTGCCATGTAGCAATTCAAATATATTAATGACAGCGGTTCATCTGGTTAGTCACATTGGACTGCTATCATTTAGAACTCCACTGGATATTGTCTGGCCTGGCAGAAAACCCGCTTTAGGTTCAAACATGGATACTGTAGTAACAACACGCACAAACAACAAGGTGACATGCAACTGACACTACCCCAAGCAAGACGCATTCTCACATGTAATCAGGGACACCGCTTGCAATGAGACACCAGAATAAATAGAAGCGGCTCCCAGCAATCTGCACAGGGTGACAGGCGGAAATGCATCCTTTGAGTCGGTGTCCTTCCTGGATGCGTCCCATTCATCTTGCCTGTCAAAGCAAAGAGGACACCATAATGAAAGGTGTACACCCCAGTGAGCATCTCACTTCTGGAAGCGCAGCACATCACTGCAGAATGTGCTCCCTGGCCAGAGGGAGGCTGCTTGGCAGATTTGGAAGCGTTTGTGTGACATAAGTGTTGGTTAATTGATAGCTTTTCTAATAGAACTGAAATGCAGAGGGAGTTCTATACCTGCGGTGCAACTTCTGGGTTTCTCTTCTGAGCACAATGAAAAAAAACATCTCACGTACAAAGGAAGATTAATAGCATTAAGTAAACTTCAAAAGTCAGCGAGTGGCTAGTACTTAGGTTACCTTGAACACTGCTTCCTTAACAGTGCATATGATGTGAATTAGTGCAGTACCTGTAACGTAGCACGTGGAAGTGCTGCCCTCTGTTGGGAAAAAAGCGTAACTGCACAATAAATATCATTTCTCTTAACAGTCAGCTGCACTTTGTGGTTTTATGCGTATAGGAGGGCTTTTTATTTTTTGCACATATTGTAGTTTTTAATATATGCTGCCTACAATTCAGCCTGCGTTGCAAAACCACATTCATTTTCAAACTGTACTAAACTTTTGATAATGGTACATTTAAAAGATAATTTTACTCTAAGCGCAAACGGTACATATTCATTTATGACGGTTGAATAGTTTTGAATGCAATGGTCTACTGCAAAAAATGTTCAGTCTTCTATTGTTTTTCCCATTATTATGCTATGCCTCTACTAAAGCTGCTAACTTTTTTTGCAATAAAAAGTTATTTTATACACTTAAAAAAAGCTTAAAAAATCATTGCAGAAACACAATTTATCATGGTGCTGCATAAATGGCAGATAGGTAACTTGACATACTTTCTTTTGAAAAGCATCCTATGTTTTAGTATTTTTATTATAATAACCCAACTTGTAATGCAAATATAGGAATTACAAATAAGATACAGTAAAAAATCCTGTTTTTCAAATCACAAATTTTCCAGTGAGTTTTGCAAACACTTTAATATCAATCTCACCCCACATTACCACACAAAGTGATCACACCATACGTAAAAGAACACACTTCAATGATACTTCCATCTTCAACACGTCCACGCCTCCTTAGAAGACCAATTCCCAGTGCCGTCGACAGGCCGGGACAAGTGCAATACTGCATCCATCCAGAGTATTGCCACATCTCCCAACCTGCTTAGACCGGGATCAAATCTGGTATCATGTTGGTGTTGAGTCCGTGATCAGTTTTGCATGGATTTGCACAGCACACGGAGAAAAGGCTGACAGCAAACCAGCAAAACTAACCAGAGAACCACATGTGGACCAGCGAGCGTCCCCGCGGCTCCTTTGCTGGAATCGCATCAAGTGGTAGTTGAAGTGCTCACACCGCAGTAGATTGTTATAACACTACCTGCACTATAAGCACTTTAACACCACTGGAGCCTCCATGGAAGTTTGGGCCAGTGCTGCGATGTCAAACACGGGACGCCGTCAGCTTTGCATAGATTTGCACAACTTGGCTGTTCTTGCAGCGCAACCACGCAAAGCTAACAGCGCGCCCGTCATCGCTGTGTGTTCAGCACCAGAGAAAGAGAAGCGTTCCCAGCTCCTTATGCCAGAAGGAGCACTTAGGGCAGTAGGTGCATGTCTACTTCACTATCTGCACTAGATGCACCTTAGCATAAGAGCCAGTGGAAGTCATTGGCGCGCACACCATAAAATGTGTAGCTTATCAAGTGGGCGGTTTTACTGGCCTCAAAAACCAAGCTGCGTTAAAGGACTTGAGATACTTTAGATATGAGTGCCAGGATTGTGATGAAAGTGCCTCCACTGCAGTAGATCTCATAAAACTACCTGCACTGTAAGCACTTTGACACGACAGTGGCATCAAGCAGAGCCAGGGGCATGAAGCAGAGGTTAAACCAGGATCCAATGATTCCAGTAGCCCAGGTGTGCACCGGAGCCTGAAAAAAAACAAAAACAAATCAAGGGTGTGTCAACGACTTCAACTGATTTCCCACGGCACCACTTGCAGCACATTTAAAATTTTTATAGAATGGAGTAAAAATGGAACGCACTAATTGGCTCGAGCTAGCGAAGGCGCTGTTGAGTCCGCCCCATTTAGTTTGTTGCCTCATCTACAGCGGAAAGTTCAACATCACTTTGACACGGGCAGCATTATTTTGCACAATAAAAACAGGAGTTCAGAACATTCAAAATTTTCCACCACAAAATTTAAATCTTCATTATTAAATTGTTGCAAAATGCTCGTCTGTGTACACCGACGTATTGATGATTGTAATCAGATCATGTTGCATTTATTCAAGCTATGTTGTGCAATTGTCCTTTGGGAAAGCTAAAATGCTATGCTTAGCTATAAATGTACTAAACAATAACATAACTACCAGCCTCCTGGTTATTATGAGCAGGTAAACACAAGAACATTAATCTATCCATTGAAATATACAGTAAACATAATTCATGTGATTTTGGTTTGTATATGAAGTCAACCTATATTTTGCTAGTGTAATTGTGTGAAATACTCAAGTGAGTGTGGAGGGGCATTTTATCACTCAAATTGGAAAAGTTCTGTAAATTATTGTCAGAGTATTTATTGTTGCATTTGATTATTTAAAAAATTATAATGCAAGTGCATGGAACTGAAATATTGTCAGTTTTCATGAGTAATATTTTTAAATCTACAGTTTTATGATCAACATGGTACAACTTGTATACAAGCAAATGTGTCTGGCGTGTTTTGGATTGCCATACAAACACAGGACGTTAATTCATCCCAACACTTTTTTTTTCTTAAAAATTACAGTTTTCCTCCATTCCTATCTTCATTGCAGTACCCAGAGTGAGACAAAAAATAGAAATCCTAGCAGAAACTGTGTGCAATGCCCCATCCATCAATTTTGTATACAACTTCCCACAAGTTGTGTGTAATACCTTTGGTTTTAATATAGTGTAGTCCTTATTACTTATGTAAACAAAATGTAGCTCTGAATATTAGCAGTGTATAACTTCAGTATTTTCTTATTTGAAAAAGTATATAGGCATATGTTGTACGGATGAGTAGCCACTATGGATGACATAAAATGTCCTGAATTCCTGTTTCCATTCAATGTTCTTAGCAGATTTGCGGAGGAGTTGTGCCATAGTAGAGCTCTTTGTGCATGTTGTAGTGCAACTTCCCATTTTAGTACGCCTTTAGACAGCAAGCAGAGGTTCCTGGTGACCAACGGCGAAGCTGACAGTGAACGCACCACCGGAGAACAACACTTTGCGCCCCTCCCCCACGCACGCACGCACTAACATGGCGCCCATAAGTTTTCAGCGTTGTCAGTGTAAGCAGCTACTGTCTGGGAAACACTAAAGAACGATAAGCGCGTGACTGAACCAACTACAGTCGTTATTAAAACAGGGTTGGAGTGGCGTGTAACGGGCCTCGGATCCCCCCCCCCCATACCCACGTTGTGAAACACGACAACTGCTAACTCCAGAACACAACACACGGGTGCGGGCTGGCCAAACACGCAGTTGTTCGTAATCCGAATTTCAGCGACTGTGGGGGTAATTAATCAATGTAAGGGGTGTCATAAGTTGATAGTTTCACCTAAAAGCCAATCAATGGAGCCAGGTTGCCATGTTTGTCGATTAGCATAGCCGCTAGCTAGCCAACCCCTCCTCGTTTCACTTCGCTTCCCGACTTATTAGCAAACGAGATGTACATGTGGCGGTCACGAATGTGGACTTTAACAGTGTGCCGAATCTTTAAAGGCGCCGTTTAAAATGTAGCCTTAGTTTTGAGAGCAATGTAATTCGGCTTTTATGTTTGTCAATTAGCATTAGCCGCTAGCTCGAGCTCGAGCGCGGCCTGCTCCGACCAACCTCCCCCTCCCCATGTGCTGCCGCTTTGTTCTGGGTGTACTTTTAAAAGTCCTCCGAGGGCAAACTCGCTTCAATTCCAAACGTTTGGCAACAGGTCGCCGCCTGTGGGTTTGGGTCGAGTGTGGAAGTCGGGAGGCGGCGGGAAACCGACATACGAACGGCACATTTGACCGTGGCTAGCGAGCGGAGGGTGCAGCAGCCGCCGCAGCAACACATGCTCTTTCAAATCTCCCTCACCCCTGCAGGAGAAGTAAACCACGCCGCACGACGGCCGCACTCCCTCCCCAGAAGGTGGAAAGTAGCCAAAATAAAACCGCATTGTACTCCAAGTCGATCCGAAACCCATCTAAATGTTGCCCGCGGGACAACAAGGCTAACAACAGGTGACAACACGCGTGCGGACGACTAGCTTACGGGAGCAAAAACAAACAAAAAACACTTGAGCGCACTTACCGTTTGATCACGCTGGTGGTAAAAGTGAGGAAACACAAAGATGGAGCTTGTAAGGGGGATGGGGGCGGCTGGACCATGTGCTGCTGCTCCACTATTATGCTTAGTGGAGTGTTTGTGAATGGTAGTAAGATTGCGAAAGTGGCGCGAGTAGAGTACTGCTTTGAGCATGTGCTCAATGAAGGGCGGCTCCTTCCTCCTCCTCCTCCTCCTCCTCTTCCTCCTCCTCAAACCATTCCCGCCCACACAGGAACACAGGAGGCCCCACTGACTGCATTAGCATACAGCTAAACTACTTCCTTCCTTAACAAGCAAACAAACTCTCTGCAAGGGGTGGGCAGAACCATACACATACTGTATTGATATTGGTATTAAAATCCATACCTGCCCGATGAGATGGCTATTTTTCACTTCGCTTTAGCCATCCATTTTCTATGCCGTTGATCCCCGTTGGGGTCGCGGGGTGGGGGTATGCTGGGGCCTATCCCAGCTGACTTCGGGGCAAAAAGGCAGGCTGTACCCTGGACTGGTCGCTAGCGAATGGCAGGGCACATACAGACAAGACAACCATTCACACTCACATTTAGAATGGGATCATTTAGAGTCGCCAATTAACCTAAAAAGCATGTTTTTGGACCGTGGGAGGAAACCGGAGTACACGCTTGCTCGAACCGCAAAATTGTAAAAATGTATATATTTTTATACAGTTTGACTGGACTATATTTTGCCCAATTGTATGCAATAATAAAGAGGACTGTAGCTATTTTACAATGTTCTTGATATGAATACACAATATGAACACTATGAATACACCAGTGGCGACTGCTGCTCATTCAAGGAGGGTAAGTTCTTTTTTCCCGGCTTACATCATAAATGTGTTTATTCAGGTATATGTAAATCCTGCCATCTGTTCCTAGTTGTTTTTAACAAAAACAAAGTCGCTTGGGATGTGTTAAACCGTATCAGTTTAGAACAACACTTGGGAAAATTGCTGATACGCTCATTTACCTGTCAATCAAAAAGGGATTTCGCCTCAGACAGATCATCCAATCGTCATGCAGAAGCCGAGCATCCGGGCCGCCGCCCACTGCTCCATAGACAAACAAATAAAATGCTACTATATTACTGTAAGCATGTTAGCAATGCCAACGTTGGCCTGCTAAACCTAGCACAATAGTGGTATGTGTCTCCCCAATTTAAAAGTAATGAAAATGCTATTATAATAATGTTAGCACGCTAGCAGTGCTAACATGCTAACACTTAGCATAATAGCACTAAGTGTTTCTGTAAGAATGTACTTATAAAATCGGCAAAAAAGGCTACTATGCTAACATTAGGGTGCTAACTGCTAGCATGCTAACACACGGCATAGTAGCAATGCACCAAGAGCGCTAAATGTCCTAATTGAGTTGTTCATTTAGATTTTTCCCTAACCTCTAACACACCGTAAAAAAGAGGTGGGAAAACTAATCGGCTCACAATAGGCTACCAGCAAAACAAGCCGGCTCTTGTGGTTCATCTCAAAGAGCCGATTCGTTCACGATCAACTCAGCACTGTAAAAGCACACACATTATAACACTCCGCTCACCCTGAGAGAATGTTCAAAGAAAATAAATGCCCACATAAGAAACAATAACAAAACATAATTTTTGGGGAAAAAATGACAACATTGTAACTATTTTTGTCTCTTTATTAAAATATGCAAAAATGTTTACATTTTATGAATCAAACAAAAAAAATGACTGGTGTATAGGTGCTTGTTAAAAGAAAACATCACTGGTGTACAGTGTATAAAATAACATTTGCATGTATTATAGACATATGAAAGAAACATAGCAGCTTCTAGATTTTTTGTGTGGGACTACACTTTGAATGTGGTGAAGGTATTTATTTCCAACTACTGTCTATTTGAGAAGGTGATGGCTGAGCAGCCTACAAAGGACATCGTTAAAGAGCACTGTATGGGATTCTACATAATAAAATGGCGGCCAAATCTGCCCGTGGTGTACTAAAGAAGTACTAGTCAAGTCATTAGTCTCGGGCATTGTGCTCTTTAATAAAAGCATTTCTGAGGTACTGTTATTGCCGTCCCATGTTTTTATGTGATTATAATGCTGATCAAAAAATTGTAGGCAAACACGACAAACTCATTCAATGATCTTGAAAATTGTCCACACAGAAAGTATTGGCATCTGCCAATGGTAATGTATCTAAGTTATTACAAACCTGTAATTGAATTAGCTGTGATGTGGAGACGGGTGTGATTTAATAAGCTCTGCTTCTTGTTAGACATGCTGAGCAGCAAATTGTGATTTTGTGATGCATTTACGGTACATTGTATGCATTTCTGAAATAAATCAAACTAAACTTATTTTTGGAACTACCCGGCTGCCATAGGTCATACTGTAACGCTACGGCCTCTTTTACCGGAAGGCTCGTAACTTGCCGGGATATTTCAAAGTTAAACTAATTTCAACTACGTGCATGCAGTTAAACGAACAAGAAAGCCAGTGTATTGATGTGTGTGCATACATTAATAGAGCTGAAATGAAAACAGTTTACTCGTGTTGGTTAATTTACGCTCAGGCCACCCCGCTAACGAGTTGCATGTTTTTATTTTGAAGGTTATAAACTTCTTCCTGATTCCGGATGTGACGAAATTGACAGCATGCTATAACCTTAGCGTCTGTAAAATGAATGGCGGTCTCACATGTTACAGCTGCATGCCAACATATTCTTTCAGCCACATAATGGTGAGTTTTATGTCCCCATTTGGAGAGTTGCTGTATTTGACGTTGTGTGCGTTTGAAATGGTTACACTAGAAACAACAAATAGAAAGGGCAGTTCCGTGCGATATCAAATTTACAATTGATTAAGTAGGTGTTTATTCACCCCCAGTCCTGTATGACTCGTTTGAAAGTAACATGTGAGAAAAATACTGTTTGTCGTATTGCGCCTACTGCTTGCAATGTATAGTTAGGGCAAATCTACGCACAGTTGAAATAGCCAGCGTAGGGTAGTTTCCTGTCTGGCGTGGGTGGGTCCACTCTTGCCAACTTTTCAGTAAGAAAAGTATCTATTGGCTGTCCTACAAGTCACATGATGAGGACAATGACATAATTTGCATATTATGTTGTAACAGATTCTGTTGGAAAAAGCATAACCTCTATCTGTCGGCAGATGTTGTATTTTTAACCATAATAGCATTCACTACTTTATCAAAATATGCATAATGTGATTAGGTTTACGTTGGCTTTTGTTTTACGCTTTTTATCTGTCATTAGTGTTTAAGCGGTATAGAAAATGGATGGATGTTTGTCAAAATTAATTGGTTCAATAAGCGGATTATCTGCCAAGTAGAATGCAATATTAAAAAACTATATATATATTAGTGTAGTTACAGCGTAAAAAAACATGTTATGACTTTCTAAATACAGGTTTTAACATGATCAGAGCCCTGTAGACATGAAATAACACCCCAATAATTACCTTTTACACTCCTATTCTTTGTTGTCACATTGCACAGGCTGCGAGATCACTGCAGGGACATAACAGACGGCCGCCTTTAGGATAGCAAACTACCGAGCTAACTTTTTAACCTCTCCAGTTTATCCATCCATCCATTTTTTATGCCGCTTATCCTCATTAGGGTTGTGGGGGTATGCTGGAACCTATCCCAGCTGACCCTCTCCAGTTTACTTATTCAAAATTTAAGAGTGGTTAAGAAAGACAAAGTTGCCCAAAACTTACCACTTCCACACAGAATGAGAGGGGAACGTTTTAATTTTTTTTTTTTTACTTAATCATTACGGCTCGCCTCTGCTGACTCAGTAAGTTGCCAGTATGTATGCAATGTGAAAGGTAATGAAATCTAACATCATATTTCCTAACAGTACTGATGCCTAGTGGACGGAATACTACATAGAACTTCATAATATGTCATAGTCAACCCCAAACACTGGGGGGTTGGTGCGATATAGCGAGGGAGCTATATTCAAACTGCAATACAGCAAGGGATGTTTTACGTGTTTTATCTATCAATATATATTATACATTTATTTCTTAACTGGAGGGTTCATGGATCCCTTTATTAACCAAGTCAAAGTATTTGATATATTATTCTTTTTACATTTATTTGTAAAGCACTGTTGGTAACATATGCTAGCCAGAGGTGCTGTTCTTAGATATTTTTGGTTGAAAAAAGTGTAGTGCAGAGCCAAAGAGGGACAGCTACAATTTAGCATTTAGCAGCCTAATCTTTACGTCTCTTCTCTGCTTTTATAACTTTATTCTCATATTCTTAACAAATGTTGCATTTGTGTTTTTCTACCGATAGATCCATGGCTACCTGTGTCCTCTGTCGCTTGAGGCCGAGACTCTGCTATCTTCCAGGTTTGAGAAAGGGTTTTGCTCGTGGTGTTATTGGCAAACTTGACACTAAGGTGTTGGATGAGCAGGAAAGAAGGTCAGATGAGTCGCATCCACCGGATGCTTCTCTCCATGTAGGTTACAAACTTCATTACAACCCGTCCTCATATCATCACCCTGTGGACAAATCTCCCCTCCCCCACAGTCAAAGCGTTAACGCTGACAGTGAAGAACAGTGTCTCCCCACTCTCGCACCTTCCTTCTGGCAACAGAGCAATCGCTACAGTGTGAGCACTTCACGGCATCTCTCCAGCTCCAGAAACACATTACTGGACTTGGCGTTCAATAAAGGACCAGAACGGAAAACGGCTCCGCATCACAGAACACCTGTCTCGCCTGATGTTAAAGTCGATACACGCGCCTTCATCAGGTGTCGACCAGAATATTCATCAATCACCCATGACCTCACCCAGCGGCCTCCTCCTGTAAATTGGGAACATGCTGTGCATCTCCTCCAGAGAGCGGCTGTCCTTAAAGGCAGCATGAAACCATCTGACGTGTCCCGTTTTTTTGTGGATCTCAGCCATGTTCACGCAGACAATGTGGCATTAGTGAAAAACGACCAACGCTTCATCCTGCTGCTTCGGTACTCGGTGGAGAACCTCTGTCACTTTTCTCTCGCCGAGCTCCTTGATGTGCTGCGTTCGTTCGCGTGGCTGGAAATGCCTCACAACCACACAGTCCTCCGGCACTTTGAGGATGAGCTAAGTCGCCGGGCACGTGAGATGAGTTTCGAGCAGTTGCTGTTCGCTGCAGACCTGTGGCGCTGCATTGGAAGGAAGGTGCCCCGGTTCCTGAAGCGCCTTTATGACTTAGTCCATCTCTACCTCGGGCAGGTGGAGGTTCCTGAGCTGGTCCATCTGCTGTACATCATGGGAGAAGGGAGGCATTGCCCGAAAGTCCTGATCCAGCCAATAGAGCAGCTACTCATGCACCACTTGCACCATCTACAGCCGGAGGAGGTTGGCACACTATGCTTGGGCCTCTTTAAATCCCAAACATCCCTCTCTGAGGCAGCTGTGAGCCGTCTTTTTGATAAGGCGCACTCACACATTGAGGACATGAGTAACTTCGCTATGGTCAATGTGCTGAAATACATGCGTTTTAGCTACTTGCTTCACAGGGGATGGATGGAGGCCATGACGCATGAGGTGCCACGCCGGGCTAGCAGGATGAGTGCCACCGGGCTGATGCACGTGGCACTGACTTGTTCAGCACTGCATTACCGCGACGATCGCATCCTTGTTGCAATCGCTGAGGAAATTCCATCACTGGTGCCACATTGTCGGAGTAAAGACTCTTGCAAGCTGCTGTGGGCTTTTGGCACCTTGGGCTTCCTCCCTGATCAGAGCCCGAGCTTGTACCCAAGCCTTACAGAATCCCTCAGGCAAAGGAAGGCTGAATTCCAGCGTTACCCAGAGCATCTGCTCACCGGGCTTCTCGGCCTGTCCTTTGTCTCGCAGTTCCCGGAGGATCTAATCGCATTAGCCTTGAGTCCGGATTTTGTCAACTTAGCACTGAAGTCCACACAGCTGGAGCTGAAAAAAGACTTGTGCACCTTGGATGGAACGGTGGCCCTGGAGCTGCCACACTGGACTGGTCCTCGGCTGAGCGGCGAACTGAGGGAGGAGGTGACAGAAAAGTTGTGGAAGTTTATTCAATCTGAGATATGCGAGAAACCGGAGGTCAAGGGGGCGGAGACCGCATTGCAGGAACTGCTGGGAGGAGACAAGTTTGTCTGCAAGCGAATGATTCTCCCCCACATGCGATCCATTGACTTTGAAGTGCACCTCGACCCAACTGGTCAGCCCGTACCCGTCAACACAGAATGGCATGGAACGGGCACAGTATCTCCTCAGAAGACTCCCTCTGAAAGTGCTTCAAAGCACTTTTGGGGAAGAATAAATATAGGAGTGAGCGTGACAGATGAGCTGATAGCACAGCTTACAAATACCAAAAACTCTCCAGCTCCAACAATCCCACCTTCTAAAGTTAAAACTCCTTCCGTAGTAGAGCTCGATGAAAGTGAAGTTTTGTTCAATACAGGGCTGAACCTGACGCCGGCCATCACAGACATACTCACCAAACCCGGTATCCAAAAATGCTCCCAGCAAGACTCCGTCGTTAAACTTTCCATCCAGGTGTCCAGCAAGAACCACTACTGCTACCACTCACAGCAGCTACTGGGCCTCCACGCCATGAAGAGGAGGCAGCTGAAGCTGGCAGGGTATAAGGTGGTAGAGCTTTGCTATCACGAGTGGGTTCCTATGTTGAGGAAAAGTAGGACTGAGAAGCTGGCCTACCTTCACTGCAAGGTCTACAACAGCCTGGACAGTTGATCTAGGACCGATGGTGGACTCAAAATGAATCGGTACCTTTGCTACCTTGATTGGCAAAGTTGAATTGATGAGTATGTGCTATGCACTGCAAAAATGTATTCCATTGACTTTTTTTGGCAGTATACAGCTAAATAAAAATGACCACCATTTATCATCATGAGTCAGATTGCACCCAAACTGAATTTAACTATAGTTTTTATTCTATCTTGTCTGATCATTTGCAAACAGTAATTGAATTAGCATCGTTAATTGTGGTGTATTGCAAATCAGTTGCTACCCATGACGAATAAGTTAACATAAACAAGACCCATTTCAATTATGTAAGTCAAAACCTTTTTTGTTCCCCATCTAATGATTCTCCTCAACTGGTTGCTCAGGACCTAAAACTGGTCACAAAACCAGTTCGGGTTGGTGGTGGACAACTCATTAAAAATGACAAAATTATATATATAATTATATTTGTGTATATTTGTGTTCCCTTTGATGAAAACCCATTTAAAAAATGCTGTATATAAGACTTTTTCCTTCAATACTTCCAATTCCCCGGGCAAAAGGCCATCAAATCGGAAAATGACGGATAACCAGCGCTTTTGTATCATGCAAAACTCCGGATTCACCAAACTTGTGGAGTTCAACGAGTCAGGCTTTTGCTGTCCAATCGAAAGTATTTCCCAGATGTCTTACAATGTTGCCTTACAACCACGTTGAGAAGCTGATTGCAGATGCAGTATCTGTTAGCTTCACCGCAGATATGTGTTAATTCCACGTCAGTAGCTACAGTATGTGATGTTATACTCTGATATCTAAATCGGAAATTGAGAGTTGAACAATATCGGCAAAAAAAAAGCCAATATCGGACATCCCTGGTAATTTGTATTCGTTGTACCGTATTTATTATGCATCAAGTTACACCATGTTCCGTCTCATTTCTTTGCACATGTACCTGTACCAGACCAGGGGCGTGAAGTAGGGCAGAGACACTGCAGGTTTTTGTTCCAGTCCTTCAGTGTGAGGTACGGAGCTCATCCACCTGCTGGAGAGAAAACCTGCCGGGTCTTGACACATGCGACATAGACTGTTAACCAGGGACTTCTGTGTCTGAGGATTGAGAAAATCACGTTTCGGTGTCAAGTGGTGGGAGGAATGGTAACGTTTTAGTTCATTTTGATTGAAGGTCGTCACGTGTTGTCCCTTGCACAAAAAGGAGTATGGTTAATCCAATCTCTTCTATTGCATATTACAAGAGGTAGCATATTCCCTATCAGTAAAAAAAAAGAGTAAAAAGAAAGGGGAAGGTGCAGGAAGCTGTTGAGTGAGGGGTTTGCCACTAGAGGGCGCGCTTTAACAAGGACTGCAATGAACGCCACTGCAGGCACACTATTGGTTGATGCTTTCATACAAGATCTTTCAGGAGACCATTGTGGCTTTTTAACGACACACACATTTTGCCATTATTTATAGCTGCATGTGAGGGGCAATATGCAATTTCACACCAATGTGAGCGACAATAATGAAGATAACGTCATCATAATGCAGGCGTAGCGCCCGATGTTTGGTCTGGTCAGGGATATTTTCCAAGGCTAAGTAAACAGTGATGTTTTATCCTCAACGTTTGCGACGTTTCTTATACCTTCTGCCGGGTTTCCAGTCGTATTCCTAAGTGCTTCTCGTAGCCTACAGATAGTACAGAGAGAGCGAATTCACATTTGAACCTTTCATGTCTTTAAACTCTGCTGCTGAAAATTTCACACCCTCAGGTCAGCAAGGAGCATCCTTTTGAAGATCAGACGACTCTGTTTCTCATAAAGCACCTTTTCTTTTACATAACCCTAACCCTCCTTTTGCCTCGCCATGGCGGGGACCGTGCCTGCCTGACCGACGCTTTCTTTCCCTGCTCACTGGACTATTTTTTGACCTGCTTAATTAACTAGCTATCAACAAAAGTAGGTAAATGGAGGATAATCATCAGACTCAGGCACTGTATTGCAGGCAGTTAGCGGGGAAGCCTTTGAATGCTCTCTCAGTAATCCTCCTCCTATTTGCATTTCAATTCTTCAGCTTCTTCACCGGCTGGAAGCTAATCCAGCGGCGGCTGAATGTGGCCTCGGCGTGCACCGACATCTCTTGAATCGTCCCAAGGGAGAGATACTACATTGTGTCTGCTCTAATTCTTTCATTCACTTCATTGTAGGAAACAGACAAATCCTAGTGCCACGTTTTAAGAAGCTGACGCAACAGCTCGTCTGAAGACGCGGGGGTATGCGTGAATAATTTTGGTGTGGAGGTTTGGTGACAGCTCTTCAGTAAATCTGTCTGTTCGGGTGTGCATGCGCAGCATCTCAGCTCTACTTCCTGTCTGACCTCTCGGATGGCATTCACAAACGCGTCTGGCTGCAAGCTTTTAACATTCCCCGCACACGCGCTCACTGTTAACCGGCTTCTGTGCGCTTGAATTGATAGAAGGACGTTTGCATTCAGCTCTTGTTTTACCGACTATAGATAAACTGTCTGAACTTAATAGAGTTCCGAACAGCAATACAGTGGAACCTTGGAGGTTAAATGCAATCCATTCCGGGACACTGGTCAATTTAGAATCTATTTTCCTCACCGAAAATGATGGAAATGGGATTCATCCGCGCCGGGGTCAAAATGTTGCCCTCATAAAACATTCATTTACCTGCAGAGAAACTTTTATATAATTTTATTTAGAAGTCAAATAAGACCATAAACCTCATACACGTGACTGGTAGAAAAGGTACTAAATGAGTCTCCATTCATACTCAAGCAACGCTAATTGACCCTATGTGGCAGTATTTTTCATTAAAGTCTGAAAAAGGCGTGTGGAGCTGAGTGCAAACCTTGTCATGCACACGTTTGCCGTGATGGCACAGAACGGGGGGAGTTTAATGCGACCAACCTCAGCGCGCATTTGAAGCAGCATCACACAGGAAACTCCCACGGGACGGGGAGGGCTTCAACGCTTAATTGAGCACCTCGAACTTCGCTATACCATGTCTAGCTTCCACTACATTGTCGATGAAACCGTACTCCCCGTGCACGAAGATGTAAATGGCTACGTTTGTCTCATACTTACTCTGGCTGGCCGTTGTTTTCAATGCAATCGAGCCTTTTGTAACATTCCACATGACAAGTAAGGAACACTAGTATGTATGATTTGTGCTAATATCGGATTGATATTGATATCAGATATTCAAGGTCCAAATATTGATATTGTAGGGATAGAGAAAAAGCTGTATCGGGACACATACAGTGGTGTGAAAAACTATTTTCCCCCTTCCGGACTTTTTATTCTTTTGCATGTTTGTCACACTTAAATGTTTCTGCTCATAAAAAATAGTAAACTATTAGTCAAAGATAACATAATTGAACACAAAATGCAGTTTTTAAATGAAGGTTTACGTTATTAAGGGAGGAAAAAAACTCCAAACCTACATAGCCCTGTGTGAAAAAGTGATTGCCCCCCTTGGTAAATAACTTACCTGTGGTTTATCTCACCTGAGTTCAATTTCTGTAGCCACCCCCAGGCCTGATTACTGGCACACCTGTTTCAATCAAGAAATCACTTAAACAGGAGCTACCTGACACAGAGAAGTAGACCAAAAGCACCTCAAAAGCTAGACATCATGCCAAGATCCAAAGAAATTCAGGAACAAATGAGAACAAAAGTAATTGAGATCTATCAGTCTGATAAAGGTTATAAAGACATTTCTAAAGCTTTGGGACTCCAGCGAACCACAGTGAGAGCCATTATCTACAAATGGCAAAAACATGGAACAGTGGTGAACCTTCCCAGGAGTGGCCGGCCGCCCCAAATTACCCCAAGGGCGCAGAGACAACTCANCTGGCGTAAAAGTAACACAGCATTTCATAGCAACAGTCAAATATGGTGGTGGTAGTGTGATGGTCTGGGCTGGTTTTGCTGCTTCAGGACCTGGAAGGCTTGCTGGGATAGATGGAAGCATGAATTCTACTGTCTAGCAAAAAATCCTGAAGAAGAATGTCCGCCCATCTGTTGGTCAACTCAAGCTAAAGCCATCTTGGGTGCTGCAGCAGGACAATAACCCAAAACACACCAGCAAATCCGTCTCTGAATGGCTGAAGAAAAACCAAATGAAGACTTTGGAGTGGCCTAGTCCAAGTCCTGACCTGAATCCCATGGAGATGCTGGGGCATGACCTTAAGAATGCTAGAAAAGCCTCAAATAAAGCTGAATGACAACAATTGTGCAAAGATGAGTGGGCCAAAATTCCTGTAAAAGACTTGTTGCAAGTTATGGCAAACGTTTGATTGCAGTTATTGCTGCTAAGGGCGCCCAAGCAGTTATTAGGTGCAGGGGCAATTACTTTTCACATAGGATTTTTTTCTCCCTAAATAATATAAACATTCAGTTAAAAACTGCATTTTGTGTTTACTTGTGTTATCTATGACTAATATTAAAAAGTGTTTGATGATCAGAAACATTTAAGTGACAAACATGCAAAAGAATAAAAAGTCAGGAAGGGGGCAAATAGTTTTTCACACCACTGTAGTTGTTGAAATGAAGAGATATAACTTGAGCTGCAACGATTAATCGATGAATCAATTATTAATCGATTATCCAAATAATCGACAACTATTTTGGTAATCAAGTAATCGTTTCATTTGAAAATGTACTATAAATATCCGGATTTTAGCTATTTATTAATTTCCTTAGTGATCCATAAGGGCAGACATATTATCTTTTGTGTTTCAGGCAAAACAAGATACTTCACACACATCACCTTTGACTTTGGAAAAGAGCTATCAACATTTTAGCCTCTTTTTGATATCTTGACAAGCAAACCACTGCAGAGATGCGTGTGTAAAAGTAGTCCCATGCAAAGTAAATCCCACACTTGTACTTGTGCTTAGGAAAATGCCTCCATTTCTACACGCCCTACATTATCTCTTACCATGCATAAGACAAGGTAACAAAAAGGATACAAAACCTACTGGTAGAACAGTCAAACTGCAGTAGAATGGGATGTTTGTCAACTGATGGTTTATACTTTGCTACTTCAATTTCGGTGACTGACGTCTTCCTCTTCGCTACAATTTTTGGAGGGAAAATATCCATTCATGCATTCTTAAAGGGATTACTGTAAAAAAAGGGAAAATTAAAAATGTCTTAAAAAAATCCGATTAATCGATTTAATCGTAAAAATAATAGACAGATTCATCGATTATGAAAATAATCGTTAGTTGCATCCCTAGACATAACCTTACAGTACGTTACCTTAACACTGCATGGCATGTCTGACATGATTTAGAGAAAACGTGTTCTCCTCCCATTCTGTGTGGAAGTGGTACCCTGCCTCACGCCCAAAGTCAGCTGGGATAGGCTCCAGCATACCCGCGACCCTAATGAGGATAAGCGGTATAGATAATGATGGATGGATGGGAGGAAACCGCAAAACACGCATGCACGGGTGGAACGTGCAAACTCCACACAAGATTCAAATCCAGATCTTCCAGACCTCCTCAGTGCGTGGCCAACATGCTATCCACTCAGCCACCAAAACTAAAACAGTACCCAGTAAAATATGGGGATTACTAAAAAAAAAAAAGCTGTAGTATGCATGCCAAGCCAGTAGGCGGCAATGCTGGTGTGTCAAGTGACACTTTTTCCACCACTTTCATCAAGTTTGTACTTTTAGTGTTTCCTAAACAGGGGTGAAGTCACAAAGAGCTCGACTGAACGCTTTTACAATGTTCACTGATCTCACGTCAGCATGGAGGGACAGTAATGGAGATTATGCAACACAAGTGTCGTCTTGAACTTAATTCACACTGGGATGGCGAGACGTGGCGCTAATTAGTGGGAAAACACCGTACCTTGTTTTGTTTTACCCCCTCCGTTGCGTCATCTTTCTTTAAAAATACATCCTCTAGCACGCTCCAAGGGGAGTTTGTGATCATAACAGGATGTGTTTTTAATGCGGATTTTTTTGCCTCTCTAAATGTCTTTTCCTGCTGAAGTCACATATGATCTCAATTAGTGGCGCTTGTTTTTCGCCGCGCAGTTCTGCCATGACTTGCACTCGTACCGCCGTATACACATCGGAGAGGCGCTAATTCCACAACATGGTTGTTATTGTGCTTGCAGTGGGGGGGCCTCGCTCAGTGTTTGGATATTTATTTAGCTACATACTGTACACGCAGGCGACATCAGATGGGATAGGCTCCAGCATCCCCGCGACCCTAATGAGGATAAGCGGCATAGAAAAAGAATGAATGATAATGGCCCTCTTTCAGTAACTGTTCTAGTAACTCACTACACGGTGGCTCTAGATTCAAAGAAAATGATGTTTTTCAATATTTTTGAAGTAGCACTTGAACTGATAAAGTCATAATCATACATCAGAGGACGCCATCTATTGGATCTTGTATATTAAGAAGACCATTGATGAACCGAACCACCTTATGGGACATGCAAACTGTATATTTCTTTGATGCTTCGGTATTTTGACACATTTGGAGGACCATTTGATAAAAGTGTTTAATGCGGCATCAAACAATGATTATGAAAGGATTATGGAACAAATACAAGAATTTAATTCACAGCCGGCTGGCACATTGGGCAAAATAGGCAGACTCTTAAAATGGAAAAGTTGCACTGATTCAAATGTAACGCAAAGCCCATTTTTTAATATTACTAGTTATTAAATAAGTCCCACACACCCGTCAATTTAGTGCGTACGTTTGTATATGGTTGTACATACGCAGTATGTGTATTTATTAGGTATATTTATTTGTATTTGTTGTGGAAATACTTGAATCAAAGTGAGCTCTATTGGCCAAGTATGCTTATGCAAACAAGGAACTTGACTTGGCTAAATTGGCTCTCCCCTGTACATACACAGACACTTAAATACTAAGTAATTTAAAAAGTAGTAAAGAATAAGATTGAGATGTGCAAAAAGGATCATATAAGTCAAGTAAGCCGCAACAAGGAGGCTGAAGAGCCGCGGGTTGCTGACCCCTGCAATAGACAGTATTTACTTCTTGTTTTTTGCTCGAGTGTTGATCAGAGTGAAGAAACTGTCTCTGCGCCTGCTTGCTTTTGATGTCCAGTGCTCTGTAGCACCTACCTGAGGGTAGCAGATTGAATAGTGTGCAGTTTCCTGCCCGCGTCCTGACCCTGCACTGATACAGGTCACATTTGGAGGGAAGGAAGGCTCCAGTTTTTTTTTTCTGCGGATTTGTGAGGTCCTTGGTAGTCTGTTCCCGTCCCGCTCGGTTGTAGATCCAAATCAGACAGTGATGGAAGTGCAGTGAATGATTGCAGTGTAGTACGGGCTCAGCAGCTCCTGGTCGTAGGAAGTACAATCTCTGCTGGGCCTTTTTCCGTACAGTGTCTGTGTGGGAGGACCACTTCAGGTCTCGAGAGACTGTGGTTCCCAGAAACCTCAAGGTGTCCACATTAGACAACGTGCTGTTGAGGATTGTTTTTTTCCTGAAGTCCACTGTCATCTCCACAGTCTTGAGCAGATTCAGCTCCTGTCTAGCAGACTCCTCGCCGTCCCAGATGAGACTCATGACTGTAGTATCGTCGCCAAACTTTGGGAGAGTCACTGAAGGGTCCCCTGAGGTGCAGTCATTAGTGTAGAGGGAGAAAAGTAGTGGAAAGAGAACACACCCTTGGGGGGCGCCAGTGCTGGTGTATGTAAATCCCCGATGGAGGAGCATGGCACATGAATTCTTGCCTAGGAGACCACTTTGGGTAGGGCCCGCTCGCATTTAAGTGAGAAACGTACGCCAGTGCTTCTGATAGTGCTTAGGCCAGCAGAGAAGGCCTTGCTGGCCTAAGTACACAGTCATAGCCACAACCACCTTAAAAGTCATATTGTTACATTATTTTCCTTAACAGTCAATCCTAATGTATTATCTCTGCAAAGGCTGACTGATATGTAAATGAGTCCTGTGACAGCATGCTCAGATTTTGTGTCATACACTGAAGAGTCGCAGTCTGCTATTGTGAGCGTACATCAAAGCTGCCCACATCCTTTACCTTTAAGTCCCTGGCTTCTTAACGCAAATTCATATTTTAGTGTGTAAGAGGCCCCCTCTAACCCTGTAGACAAATGTAAAGTGATGTGCTGTGCAATTATTCATGGCATTATCTCAAACACTGGTGGCTTCTCGCATGGAGATGTGCAAAGTGAATAACCGCAGACACACAAATGCAGCACCGGGCAAACACACCCGGAGCCATTCCGGTCAGTGTGTTTGTAAATGAAGTGTGCTCGTTGGTGATTTTCCTGTCGGGAGGCGTGCTCCCGACAACGTCTGATGAAAGAGCTCGGAAGAAATTTAAAATCTTTCCGGTGTTCCAACTTTGCCTTGTAAATAATTGATGCTCTTTACAGTACATTCACATTGACTTGACTTTGCAAAACATTGTGCACTGCTGCGCATTGTTTGAGAACATTTCCATCTCATGAAAAGCACCCCGACATCTGCGGCGTTCATTTACGAAGGGAGCCACGGCTACATTAAACCGCATTACCGCCTCTCTGAGTCATACCTACCCAATGGCAAAGAAGGATGGCAGCAGCCGTCAGAGTAAAAATGATAACAGCCATGCATTTTTATTGGGGACACTGGGATATTATTCTGTGTGGGATGCTGTCAGACTGAAAGAGACATTAGAGTGGGCACTCACTCCTCAGGATTAATGACAGATCATAATCTCAGTGCAGGCCCCCCCAAAAAGCGGACAGGATAAATGATCCGACAACAAAAACTAGATGAGCAGACCTCCGCCGGGGTGTGTATATCAACATAAACGATTACTTTCAATCTGTTCTTTAAAGGGAATGTTTTTAATGGCATTGTTACATTTATGAATCTTAAGTGCATTGTTAAAAAAATATGAAGTCCAAGACAAAGTTATGAATTAATCAAGGCAAGAAAATACCATAATATGGTGGAGAGAATCAATAACACAAACATATACAAATGTGGGCATATTATTTGCACATTTTGTCTAGGCTTTTCTCATGTTGTCATTGCTTTTTCTATATTGTCTTTGTTTCCTTCATCCATTTTGGTGTTTTGTATTTTCCAGTTGCTGTTTGTCATTGGATTTACCGGATGCCTCGAGCTGCATGAAGGACCCGCCCAAAGTCCTTCTGCCAGGGCGACTGGTCCCGTCCAGGCTGTTAGCAGCGTCGATATGGACTCCTTTGTGCAAAGCATGTGCATGGTGGCGTGACCCGCTTCCGGTCACCCGCGCTAACAGCTATATTCAAACATAGCCACTGCAAGCAGGGATTGTGTGATCGGGTATTGACTAGTCACCCTTGAGCCATCCGGTAAACACAATGACAAGCAGCAAATGGGAAAGACAAAGACAAAACAGGAAAATCGGTGCCCAAACGGAAAAAACAAAGACAATACAGTAAAAGCAATGACAAAATGGAAAACAAATACGACTCCTTATGATTCTCTTTATTTTTCCACATGTATTTCCTTTCAATGTGATTCCATACCAGGCTTCATATTTTTATTCCAATGTGGACCAAAATGCAATGGGTTCTTGTTCCACCGATGCGCAAAGTTGCATGGAAATCAGCGTACTTTTTGCGCAATCCTTCTAACTACAGTGTGTACCCAGCTATTGAAATCCCAGTGGTGAAGCTTGTTATTCAGAAAAGCAAAACCAGGGCTATTTTAAGGCAGTAGGCATTGTTATCGCTGCAAGAAAATGCAATTCCAAACCGTATTTTGTCCTGCACAAGCATGTTTTTTTTTTCCCCCTGCAACTTTAGAAAACCAAAACCGGCGACACTGCAAGAAACGAAGGACGCTTGTCTTTTGTTTTTCTCACCAATCAAGACGGTGCAGCGCGCCTGTCATCTTCCCAGATTTAATGGATTTTGACTGCAAACCCAAAGCGGTTGACCTCATTCTGGGGGGAAAAAAACAAGCATTCCGAGACCTTCTGATCACAAAGTGTGACTTAACGCTTATCACCGTATTCCGCCGCTGATTAGGACGTGTTTCTCCTTTTAATCCGCACAACTTAATTATACAGGAGACGCCCGACTTCCCAAGGACGCTCTTATTCCATAAGCACGGAATCCGAGCGTGAATATTTGATGCGAGACATTCAAAGAGCGGAGTAAAGGTATAGAAATATGGAATCATACATCGGAGTACGACAGTACACATAGGCATAAGTCGCTATAGCAACCGCCTTTTCCCCTTGCTCGACGGTATTCCTGCGAGTGGATGCCGCTTTGATCGGGTAGCCGGCGGCTAGGTGAGCCGTTTAATTGTGCCATAACCGCTGGGAGACGCTTCTGCGTGGAGGGAGCCAACCACGCGGTGGATGTGTTTTACAAGAGGAAATAAAATATCACTCTTGCACTCTTTGAGACGTCGGAACTATTTCACCGAACGTTTGATTGAAAGAAAACTCCAGGTCAACTTTTCTTAAAGGGACCCCTCAGTGTTCAAGCAAGTTTGCCTGATATAACAGAGGATTGTGAATTTAAAAACCGCTTTGTGGTTGGAAGTTCGTGGCTTCACTCTATTATGTTTTTTCATGCTGTTTGGTGGTTGAATACTACCTATTATTTGTAAAAAAAACAAACAAACACATATGTATGATGAAGCAAATTTTATGTTTTTATGCCTAAATTAAGCATAAAAGTGGCCATATGAATACAAATTAAACAAATACAATTTTAAGTCCAGTTGAAAAATTGCAAAAATCTAGATCTTAGTTAGGGTTTAATTTAATTCGAACAATTCAACTTGTCCAATAAGGAGTAGGGAGAAGAAGCACTTACACTACCGTTTAAAAGTTTGGGGTCACTTAGAAATGTCCTTATTTTTTAATAGAAAAGCACAGTTTTTCCCAATGAAGGTAACTTGAAACTAATCAGAAAGACACTCTATACATTGTTAATGTGGTAAATGTCTGGTTTTTGGTGCAATATCTACATCGATGGATAGAGGCCCCTTTCTAGCAACTATCACTCTAGTGTTCTGATGGTACGATGTGTTTGCTCGTTGTGTCAGAAGGCTAATGGATGATTAGAAAAGCCTTGTCCAAGCACAGCCGAAAACAGTTTAGCTGGTTGTAGAAGCTATGAAACTGTCCTGCCTGTGAGCAGGTTGACTATCTGGACCGTCACATTTGTGGTGTCCATTAAATGCTCAAAATGGCCAGAAAAAGACAACTTTCACGTGAAACTCGACAGTCTATTCTTGTTCTTGGAAATGCAGTTTCCAGAATGAAATGTCCAGAAATTTGTAAGTGACCCGAAACTTTTGAGCGGTAGTGTATATAATCCTGCAGAACCTTGATGTCAGTGCATGATGATCTATTTTCTTCTACAGGATTTTTAACTTTCTTGACAGCAGAGTGCAAACCAGTATCTTCTAATAATGCCTTGATCTCATCCTAAAGATCCCTGACACCGTTCCATAATGCTCTTATTCCGTCCTCCATAGGGTTTTTTGCTTTCTTAAGAGCAACGCGCAAGGCAGCATTGTCTTCCAAGAATGCCTTGATATCATCCTGTAGAACCTTCATAGCAATGCATAATGCTCTATTTTCTTCCCAAATATTTTAACCTCTTTAAGAGCAAGCATATCACAAGGCCTCATTTTCATCTTGCAATTAACCAATTTTTTCTCTCAGTGCCTTGGTTTCCTTGCTCAGCGCTTTGTGATTTTTCCTTAAAGTTTATGACTTTATCGTGGATCTCCGTGATCAATCCTTGAAGGATGTGATAATTGTACACATTGAATATTTGATCGCAGAGTCTGATACTGTGTCTGCTACTGTGTGCCTTTATCTACACCCAGGAACCAACATATTTTTATCTATATGTTTTGCAGTTTTGTTCTTATATATCTATCTTTTTGTCCAAGGCCAATAACAAATATTCCACAAACATTCCCACTAGCTTCCTGGAAACAAGCATCAAGCATGCCCAAACCAGTTTTTCAGGTGATTAATAAGAATGGTGAAGCTAGTCATTACTGAGTTCTCATTTTTTGAAAAATTGATTTTATTTTAAGAGGGTGGGCGGAGGGTTGTTTTTTTAGCTATAGTCTCAACCTCTATCAGCCTACAGATCAAGCAGACTATTTCACTTTAATTCTTGTTTGCAATAAATTGCTTACTGGAACAATTTTTTTTGGCACACCCGCAAACCACAGGGAGACCACTTTGCATTTATGTGAGTGGGTTAGTGTGCTTGACTTGCTTAGTTCGACTCTCTTATCTCTTTCTTTAATGCAGTTCTTTAATGCGGGGGGAGGGCACAAAACACGACAGAAAACAACTAAAAGGCACTGCCTTAAGGCCCCAATGACATGTTTTTTGTACATGCGTTTGGCTTGAACAACAATGTGAGACTTATAGATTGCCGAAAGTAAAGGAACAGATGGCTGCCATCGCCGTGTGTGGGAAGGTTTTCGCTCTCTTCTCCAATATATCACAGTATTATTTCGATAGGAAAAAGTCTGAAGAAGGAATCTCCGTTGGGCATCTCCACAAACGGGTTCTCGCCGTGCATGTGTGGGTTTTCCCCGGGAACTGCGGTTTCCTCCCACATTCCAAAAACATGCATGTTAGGTTAATTGGCGACTCTAACTTGTCCATCGGTATGAATGTGAGTGTGAATGTTTGTTTGTCTGCCCTGCGATTGACTGGTGACCACTCCAGGGTGTACCTCACCTCCTGCCCAAAGTTGGCTGGGATAGGCTCCAGCATACCCAATTTTCATCTATTACTGGTTTAAATAAAGGCAATGATGAACCAACCAGATTTAGCCTAAAAAACATTGTCCAAACGACGTCTAGTGTTGGGTGGGTAGAGATTTATGAGGTGGCATCAAATGACTTTTCCCCAAGTGAGTCAAAGGTTTTTTTTCCCTGTCACTCATACACACACCAGTTACCTGAAGACATTCAGTCGTGACAGAGACCCACTGGGGAAAAAAATGGTCTCAGAGGTATTTAGCAAGTTAGCAAACCACAGAGGGGGTGTTATGATGTACATTTAGGATAATGATGCTCAATTAAGCAGAGTTACATCAAATGTGTCAAATGACTAAGAGAGGGAGGGGAAAAAAAGGCGAAACAAACCCGTGGTCTCTTTGGAATCTCCGACTGCTCTCTCCTCTTCTTATGAGTCAATTCTACCGTTGCCCTCCAGACTGAAAATTGCAACCCACGCATCATCATGATACTAGCCTCAGTGCAACATTGCGGCCCACAGAGTTGCTACATTTCCTGAATTAAGAAAAAAAGATGTGATTTTAATATGTAGAGAAGTGTTCAAAATAGTCGCAGTCCAATCTGACTAACCAGATGAATCATTGTTATTAGTATATTTTTATTGCTACATGGCAAACAGTAGGTGCAGTAGATTCCCAGAAAACAAACAAGACCCAGCATTCATGTTATGCACGCTCTTAAGGCTGTGCAATTGGCAATTAGTTGAAAGGGGTGTGTTTAAAAAAAAAACGCAGTGAGGCATTCAATCAGTGATCAATATAGTGAAAAAAACAGTGTGAATCAAATGTTCCCTATTTAAGGATGAAATTAGCCCTTGTTTAACATGCATTTCTCTTTGAAAGCCTGAGAAAAAAGGGTCGTTCAAGACATTGAACTTTGATTAAAAAGTTGATTGGAAAGGGGAAAACCGCTCAGCTAAAATTTCCTCCAATGCCTTCAAATGGAAGATACGTGGCAGAAAACAGAAGGCAACTATCAAAATGGACTCAGCCAATGATGACCTCCAGGAAGACAAAAAACAGTCTGGAGTTACCTGTAAGTACTGTGACAGTTAGGAGACGTCTGTGTGAAGCTAATCCATTCACAAGAATCCCCCGCAAAGTCCCTCTGTTAAAAAAAGGCATGTGCAGACGAGGTTACAATTGACCAAAGAACACATCAGCTGGCCTAAAGAGAAATGGAGGAACATTTTGTGGACTGTAAAATTGTTCTTTTTGGGTCCAAGGGCTGCAGACAGTTTGTTAGATGCCCTATAAACTCTGAATTGAAGCCACAGTACACAGTGAAGACAGTGAAGCATCATGATATGGGCATGTTTCTCCTACTATGGTGTTGGGCCTATTTATCCCATAGCAGGGATCGTGGATCAGTTTGCATATGTCACAATACTTGAAGAGGTCTTGTTGCCTTATGCTGAAGAGGACATGCCCTTGAAATGGCTGTTTCAACAAGACAATCACCCCAAACACACTAGTAAACTAGCAACATCTTGGTTCCTAACAAACAAAATTAATGTTAAGGAGTGGCCAGCCCAATCCCCGGACCTTAATCCTATGGAGAACTTGTGGGGTGACATAAAAATGCTGTTTGTGAAGCAAAACCAAGAAATGGTCATGAATTGTGGAATGTTGTTAAAGAATGTAGGAGGGGAATAAAAGCTGAAAGGTGCCACAAGTTGGTTGAGTCCATGCCACACGGATGTGAAGCAAATGTATACAAAAGTAAATATTAGTTTACCGATTCACAGCATTGCCAAATCCTAGAAACAAAAAGAGTTTGTACAAAATTGTTTTGTGTTTGGAAAGCCAACGGCAGACACTGCTATTTTTTTAACACCCCCCCTTTCAACTAATTGCCCAATTGCACAGCCTTAAGATAGTGCATATCATGAATGCTGGGTCTTGTTTGTTTTCTGAGAATCTACTGCACCTACTGGTAACTTGTTTGCCATGTAACAATACAAATATACTAATAACAGGGATTCATCTGGTTAGTCACATTGCACTGCTATTATTTTGAACACTAGTGTAAAGTAAATCATGTAAGGCAAAACAGTCTGAACACGAAGCATTCACTTTTTATAGAGATAAATTATTCTCTGAGATAAATTTGCATTTTAAAAGAATATTCCACTGTTAATGAAAAGAAAAATGAACATGAAAAATATTACACACACAAACAACCGTAAACATTGAGACCCTTTTATTTTTCTATTGTGATCAATGTGTAAAAGTGTGTTTTTCCTATCAAAATCTTTTAGACAACTGTGGTAATAAATATCACGTCGTTTCAAACATTGCGCATATGTGCTGCATTATTAAAAGAGGTCATGAAACAGTAGCTTTGAATAATTCATCTCACGTTCTCGTGAGCTTTACGCCGAAAAGTGCTTTGTTGTCGCCCGCTGTCAATGAATAGATTCGAAAATCTAATCTCTCTATTCCCGCACGTGTGCCGTGCAGAGAACTTCAACTGCAAAAAAAAAAAAGCCGTGAGGATGAGCTCGGCTGTAGCCGGTGGCTTGGCTGGTATTAAATTGATGCAAATATCTTTTTTTCCCGTGTCTTCCGGTAGAATGAGCACTTTACACCTGAGTGTGCAGCCACGAGAATATTCTGCAGGCCCGTGGACGTGCTTTTTTTTGTCGTCTTTCATGTACCTTTTCTCATAGACACGCATTCATTCATTTGTTTCGGCTCCTCAATTACAACAGCGTCACACTGTGTTAACAAGAAGTCAAAAAGTCTTTTTATTTTTTTAATTCCACACGGTCTGTCACGGGTGACTGCTTTGCCAAGTGATCTGTAGCGAGTGTGTCAGGCTGGCAGTCATGTGCAGTCATCGCTGCTGATGCTGCAGCAACAACAGATACAGCTGTGTTCAACATTCATCAGGGATGGATGACTTATGAACAATTTGCATGCCAACTCCTGCTTTTTGACCTTTTTGGATTTTGTAATGGCAAAAAACTAAATTCTCCACCTTCCTTTGCTGGAACTCCGCCCTTTCACATTTTGTATCTCATGTATGCTGCAACCAATAAATCATTTGGGTGTCCGACTGGTGCCATGGAGGGCCGAGACACTGCAGGGTTTCTTTCCAGACGGTCACTAAAGTTCCTAAATTGATGAGCTCCTTCCCTCAAATTGAAGGAGGTGTTGATCATTAAAATCACCTCCTGTAGTGACCAGCTGAAAAGAGAACCTGCAGGGTCTCAGCCCTCCATGGCACCAGGTTGAGACCCTTGATGAAGAGCATATCCACAAGCGTGCAGCCCAGCCTTTGTCTAGCACAGGGGTGTCAAACTGGTGCCATGGAGGGCAGAGACACTGCAGGTCTTCTTTCCAGCCGGTCACTAAAGTTTATTTAATTAATGAGCTCTTTCCCTCAAATTGAAGGAGGTGTTTATCATTAAAATCACCTGCTGTAGTGACCGGCTGGAAAGAAAACCTGCAGGGTCTCAGCCCTCAAAGGCACCAGTTTGAGATCCCTGATGAAGAGCATCTCCACAATCGTGCAGCCCAGCCTTTGTCTAGCACAGCGGTCTGAAACTGGTGCCATGGAGGGCCGAGACACTGCAGGTCTTCTTTCCAGCCGGTCACTAAAGTTTCTTTAATTAATCAGCTTGTTCCCTCAAATTGAAGGAGGTGTTTATCATTAAAATCACCTGCTGTAGTGACCGGCTGGAAAGAGAACCTGCAGGGTCTCAGCCCTCAAAGGCACCAGATTGAGATCCCTAATGAAGAGCATCTCCACAATCGTGCAGCCCAGCCTTTGTCTAGCACAGTGGTCTGAAACTGGTGCCATGGAGCGCCGAGACACTGCAGGTCCAATGATCAACACCTTGGGAATTTTTTGGGAAGGAGCTCATCAATTAAAGGAACTTTAGTGACTGGCTTGTAGGAAAACCTGCAGTGTCTCGGCCCTCCATGGCACCAATTTCAGACCCCAGTCTTACATTATGGTATAAACGTGCTATACCATATTTCCCCTGGTAGTAGCCTCTTTTTTAATTGTGCCTGCTTTGCAAAAATTAGTTTGAAAATACATCATTACCATATGTTGAAACAACGTTTGGTTGAAAAGTGAAAGGTAAAAAGACGTCTCCATTAGGACGTCTCCTTCCTGTCTAAATTTAGGTGAAAAGCATTAGGACTAACGGCGAAAAAACGATTCATTCTGTAGATTGATGTATGGATTTATATTGTTACGATCCAACTACATCGTTCTGTGTTCACCTAAGTGCCATTTCAGACGACACATACTGTGTTGATCTAACATCGTTTGAAACATAATCAATGGATTGAATGGATACTAGGAAATAAAGCTTTGGATTTAAGCACGGCAGGTTTTATATGGATGTGTGTTTTGGACTTCCAGCTGGACTAAAATCAGACCAATTTTCAGGGTCTATTTATAGGCTAAATCTGGGCAATGATAGACCGACCAGATTTAGCCCAAGAAACATCCAAATGACGTCTAGTGTTGGGTGGGTGGGCCTTCAGTGGGCAGGACAGAATTTTTTTCGCCACACACCAAGAGAGCCGGTATCAAAAAACACTATAACATTAAAATCATGGCAGGCTTTTGAAAAAACGGTCGCCCGTGTAGCGCACTAGAATCCAACACATTGAGTAAAATAGCCACGTTGAATTGTCGTGATTAGAATATTTGACCAAAATACCGGAAATCTCCTTATATTCAAATACTTTGTCACCACTACGCCTGACTTACATTACTGCTTTGTGTTACTAATTTCCAATCAATTTTTAATCAGCAGTTCATCTGCTTGTCAAGTTGTCGCTCAGGCAAACCGGACAAGTGTAAATAGAACGACTCGGTGATTAAATGTGCACTGCAAGATCATCTGAAGTGGCGCGCAATCAGTAATTATCTAACAAGATGACAACAATATAAAACTTTTAAAAGGAAATTTCATCTACACACCAGAGATGTCAATTCCGTTCTCTTCAGTCAGTCGCTGCGGGCGTAACTTATCTTGTTGAATGCTTTTGCTCTGATCAACCCAAATGTGACATGGGCCAGCACTCCCAATTTTGAAGGCCCCTGGCAGATTACACGGATATGGCAACACACAGATGCTGAAATCTGATCGAACACCAAAAGTAAATCCAACATACTACACATTGATGTCCTTTCATGGAACAAATACCACGATTTATTTTTGTAATGTTGGTCAGTGGTTCTGGACCTGGTTAGGCCAGCAGAGAAAGCCTTGCTGGTCCTAACTTCACAGCTTTGGATTACCGTAATTACTGTACTAAGCGCCGTACCCAAAATGCATGCGAAAAAATGCAAGGCCTTGCTGCTTGGTTCTTACCATGACTGCAACCATCACGTGTCACGGTAAAAAATCTTCACGGCAACAGGCGCCGACAGCAGTGTAGCCAGCATCAGAAGAAGCTGCTTTTTCAACACTGATCTAAAAATGGTAAAGAACAATCTCGCATCCAATGGCAGGAAAATTATTTATTTCAATACCCATTTTATTGTATCTGTACAGTATTTCTTTCAGTACAATCCATTTGAGTCATTCTTTCTGCCAGGCGTATTATTAGGACGACATGTCTGAAAGAGACTAAGAAAGTAGTGGTTTTGGCCTCAGAACCCCCCCGAGGTTGCAAAAGTCCGACTCGAGGTCGGCCTCCTGAAGTAAAGTCTGGTGCTTTGGCCGGTGGAAGGCATCTGACATGTTAGCGCACATCAGTGCAGACTCCTTGCGAAAACGTTGTAGGCCAAATACAACGTGGCCTGTGTTTGAACTTTAATGATGTGATTAAATCTAGTCTCTACCAGACAAATGTAAAAGCATCAGGGTATTGCGGGCTCTTGAGCCTTAAAGGAGCTTTGCGGTGGGTGCTTAAACGGTATGAAATATCGACATTACGGGAGCGATACCTTCCAATTTTCTTTTTTTTGTTAAGATCGGGGTAATGCATTCTGAAGTTTGCGTGCACGCCAGGCTCCAACCACGTACGGTACATGCTACATGCTGGCAAAACTCACATGCTGTCAGACGTGCTTTCTACCCCTCACGTCACCAGAAACCTTATAAATAGCACAGACTATGCAAATCATGTTCGATTGATTGGAATTGCTCATTTAGGTGTCGTATATCAACAGAAGTCATGGAGCACAGAATTTCAGAGCCCTCCAGGATGGAGTAACACCGTGAGTTAATAATACGACAAGACGCCGGGCCAACATTTTGGCATACGTTTTTGTCGTTCACCGAAAAACACGGTTCCGCTGTGCATGAATTTTACTTGCGTCCCATATCGGTTTTAATTAAAACGGCACAGGTCACTCTGCCTGGCTGACAATCCACGCTGACCGTAACGGAATCTTAGAAATCCGAGGAGTCATCCGGAAAGCAGATGCTGTGTAGCTGAGCTTCACCACGATTAACGCCACCCTATTGCGATGTGTTTCGGCAGAGGGTCGTCTCGCCCCGCCAGCTTGTTAGGAACCGTGCACGATTGCTAACTAGAATTAGTAGGGAAGGGTGGCCGGGCGGACTTGAAAGAAGTGTTTTGATGCCCTCGCCACAGCCGCCAGTATGCAGCCTTCAGCACATAATGCTTGCTAGTGTGGTTAATGAGGAAAGATGGGAATGGTCAAAAGTGGCTGCTGCTGTTCGCCGCACCGCTCTTTGAAGTGGAGCTTTTTGAATATTAATGATATTCATGACCTATTTGCTACTTTACTTTATGCTAATTCCTGATGGCCGCGTTGCCCCGGTGGATTCAGGAGAATGTGAACATGCAAGCGGTGAACAACAACCTTTTTTTTTTTTTTTTTAATTCAAAAGGGATGATGCGGTTATCACCAAATACAGTCCCGCTGCAAGGCTTTGGAGCCGAGACAATGAAACTTTTTATGCAACACGCACAGATATAACCTTGACCCAAGTTATCTCAAGCGTCTTGGATGGGGTGTTCATCAAATAAAGGACAGAGAGAAAAATCCCTGGAAGTTGAAGGGGACCGATTGAAAAGTAGAGGGGTCAATTTACATGCAGTGACCTTAAACCTCTGCTACCTTGTCCATCCTATGCTGGATATCCTTAGAAATCGATAAGGAATTTGCTAGGACATCAACAAAGAGACGCACAAAGAAGGTTGCATAAGACGCCTGAGGTGGTAGGCGCTCAATGCTTGGCTTCTGCATGATGATCAGAGCTTTTTCCAAGTTTTTCATTTCGTTGTTCTGAACTGATCCGGAGACTTAATCGATCCTCAGCGACTTAAGCCTTGTCCACACATAACAGGGTATTTTTAAAATACGAAACCGGATAAATACATTGGGAACCGCAGTCCTAAGCATGCCAAACCCGTAGGCGGAGATAGTTACTCAAATTCCATCCAATCAGAATAGTCCTCCGTCATCCCGTCACTTCCGAAAACATAAAACATGGCGCCAGGCACGTTCGTGTGGACTGACAAGGAGGCAGAATTACTTCTGAACGTTGTTTTAGAACACAAAGTCAACAAGACGCAAGAAACTATTGTCAGTTCTGTTTCAGATGTAAATACAGCTCAGGTGTGTGACGTCACAGCATACGTTGTCGCAGGCAGTGACGTTTAGAAACGTAAAACTCCGGTTATACGTTTGCATCCGGACCCAAACGTATAACCGGAGTTTTCTCCAGATCCACACTTTGGCGGGAGGTTTCGAAAACTTTTGTTTTTAGTGCCATATATGTGCGGGCTCGTGTGGATGATCGTGGAAAATTAACTTTTGTTTTATGACAGGGCAAGAGTCATTTGTTAAAAATGACTAGGAATGGAGGGTAGAATTTACATATAAATAAATGAACTCATTTATGAAATATGGAAAAATATTTGCTTCCCCTTGAATAACCAGCAGCAGCCACTGATATAAAGTTTTTATGCTTTAAAAGAGACATTATTAGGGCTGCAAATAACAATTATTTTAATAACCGATTAATACAGTGGTTTTCAAACTGGGGGACGCCCCACCTGGGGGGCAGGGGTGGGGATACCACAAACACGTTTCATTATTATCATATTTTTCGGGAGGGGAGCGCAGAAAATCATTTTAATACCAAAAGGAGAGAACTGCAAAAAAAGATTGCAAACCCCTGGATTAATCAGTTGATTATTTTTTCGATTAATCAGAACAAAACACCCTGACTTTTAGTATCCGCCTCTTAGCATCAATCCCTTTAAGAATGCATGAATGGACTTTTTCCCTCCACTAAAATCATAACAAGGAGGGCGAGGAAGAGAAATTTTTCAGACACCAAAACTGAAGTAGAAATGTATAAACAATCAACTGACAAACATCACAAACACTCCATTGCAAGTCAACAAGTCACTAGCACAGCCTGCTACATGTGCATCGCCAGTAACTAAATAAGAAATAACAAAATAATCAACTTCGGGGACAGGCTTTGCGTTCGGCGACGGCTCGTCGTCTCTGGCGAGAGGGATGGAGCCTTGTTTGATGGTGAAATTGTGAAACACGTAGCAAGATGATATGGCCGGCGCTGGACAGGATCAACCATAGCTATTTGTACTTTCACTGTTCTACCGCTAGGTTTTGTGTGTACGTATGGTAAGAGTTGTGCATAAATGTACGCATTTTCCTACACACGAGCAAAAGTGGATAAATCCCATACTTGGCAATGTTCTTACATACGCTCTACGCACACATCTGTGCAGTGGTTTGCTTTGCAGGATATCAGAAAGCCAAAGTCAAAGCCGATATGTGTGACTATCTCATTTTGCCTGAAACACACAGATAATAAGTCTGCTTTCATGAATGACTGCGGAAATAAAAAAATAAAAAAACAGTCACATCTGAGTGGCTGAAATCAGAATATTTGCAGTACATTTTGAAATAAAACAATCAATTAATTGTATAATTAATGCATCATCGACTAAACGATTAATTGTTGCGGCTCTACATATTATTATGCTATTTTTTTCCACAGATTAAAATTATTACTCTGACCTAATAACAAAAGGAAAAAAAATACAAAAACGCCACACATAAAATGCTGTCTAAACAGCTACTTAGTAGGAGCTGCCCAGTCTGTCCCGTCTTATTGAGCAACCTGAGACCCTCACCATTCCTTCTGCTAGCAGATGTGATGCGAGGGACGAGGGAAAACTTCAGTCATGTTTCTACACTGGATGGCAAAAAGGGGTTTAGCCCAGAAGTCAAGACATTTCTTCAGCTTTGAAGCATCAGACAGGGCTCCTCTGGTGCTTTTGTCTGGAGCCCCAAATGGAATGGCTAACCATCGTAAATAAAATTAATCCACTTTTCTCTGATGTCCCCAGTGGCTGGAAGGTGATGTTATTATGTGTGACGTGGGGGGATCCAACAGCACTGCAGCTTTGCTTAGATTTTGGTTGAGACTTGATAGCTGCTTGCTAGAAAAGAAAATGGAGCATTGGAGCTTCCAAATCATGGGTGGAGAACTTACAGTGATTTTTATTTTTTTTTGCATGTTTGTCATACTTAAATGTTTCAGATCATCAAATAACTTTAAATATTAGTCAATGACAACACAACCAACACAAATGCAGATTTTGAATGAAACATTATTAAGGGGAAAAAAATATTTTTCCTCATTGGAAAAATTGATTTTACCCTAAACATAATAACTGGTTGGGTCACCCTTAGCGGCAACAACTGCAATCAAGCGTTTGGAATAACTTGGAGTCTCTTACAGCACTGTGGAGGAATTTTGGCCGCCTCTCTTTGCAAAATTGTTGTAATTCAGCCAAATGGAGGGTTTTCCAGCATGAAGTACCATTTTAGGATCATGTCACAATTTGACTAGGCCACTCTTAAGTCTTTATTTTGTTTTTCTTCAGCCATTCACAGATGGACTTGATGGTGTGTTTTGGATCATTGTCCTGCTGCAGCACCCACGTAGGTTTCAGCTTGAGGTCACCAACAGATGCCCTGACATTCCCCCTCAGGAGTTTTTGGAAGACAGCAGAATTCATAGTTCCTTTCGTCACAGCAAGTCCTCCAAGTCCTGAAGCAGGAAAACAGCGCCTGACCATCACACTACCACCACCATATTTTATGGTTGATATTATGTTGTTTTTCTGAAATTGTATGCCAGATGTAATGGGACGCACACCTTCCAAAAAGTTCAACTTTAGCCTCGTATTTTCCGAAATGTCTCTGTGATCAGTAAGAGGTTTTTTGTCAAAATTGAGTTGAGCCTTAATTTAATTTGGTGGTGCCTTGCAGGGCATTGTTGTGCGCTATCTTTCTTATGGTGGAGTCATGAACACTGACCTTAACTCGCCTGCAGTTCTTTGGATGTTCTTGTGGGGTTATTTGTGACCTCTTGGATGAGTCATTGCTGTGGTCTTGGTAAGGTTCACCACTGTTCCATGTTTTTGCCATTTGGAGATAATGGCTCTCGCTGTGGTTTGCTGAAGTCCTAAATCAGGAAGGGGACAAACACTTTTTCACAACACTGTTAAAACCTTACTATAAGAACAGTTTAAAGTAAAAAAGTTGGTCCCTGCAATAAATGAATTATCTCTCCAATGGAGAAAAACAGGTTGGCAAGCATTCCGAAATGTTCTGTTTAACCTTGTGAGGTTCCACTGTATTCTAACTGAATCAGGTTTCTTCCTCAGGCATACTATTGGACAAGTATTCATGTGGTCCTATAGGATCTGCTAAGTATTGTGGTTTCAAGCTGAAAGCCCATCTGCTGCTCCATCCTCCACATATATCAGTACAGTTCAAGATCAGAGACAGTTATGCTCCACACTTGTCTTATGTTCCTGTCATAAGTCAATTATTTGCCCCATTCTGTGTAGCAATCTGTTTCAGTGTGGGTTTTGTCCTGTTGGCTGATAAACGTTTTCAGAGAAAACAAGCTCACAGTGACATTTTTAACAAGATTTGTACACGATTTGCCATTTTTGGGTGTCTGAGCAACTGTTACCGCGACTGTCAAAGCATCGCAAGATATCTAACAGTGGGTGAAGACATTTGCTGGACAGCTTGAGTATGGTCGTCCCTCCCAGGGGTTCAGAGGATGGTTACCCAACACAACCACTTCACCATCTGTCTGACTCCATTGTAGCCGGCTGCAGAGCCCACGAGGATGTCCACATTCAGGGAAGACAGAAAACAAAAAAGTGCTTTCAGGATCCACTGCACACCCACAGCCTGTCACGAGCATCTTGCATCGTCTTCTTCCTGTGTAAACGTACATTGAGTCCACAACATGGTTTGTTGTTAATGACGTCTTCAACGATAAACAATATGCTTAAAACACCACAACTGTTTCATATGAAGCAAATTCAGACATTACCAATTCCACGCCACGTATATACAAATAATATAAGGGCTGTCATCAAGTAAGGATTTTCATAGTAGAATCTGATTGGTGGCTGCACGGTGGCCTAGTGGTTAGCATGCTGGCCACAAAGGAGATGTGGAAGATCTGGGTTTGTAGCTACGTTGGGCATCTGTGTGTGGAGTTTGCATGTTCTCACCATGCATCCGTGGGTTTTCTACGGGTACTTTGGTTTCCTCCCACATACCAAAAACATGCATGTTGGGTTCGACATGTTGGCGACTAAACTGTCCATAGGTATGAATGTGAGCGTGAATGGTTGACCCTTGTGAATATAAGCAGTATAGAAGTTCGGATGCTCCTCCCTGAGTCACCACCTTATCGTGGTGGAGGAGTTTGCGTGTCCCAATGATCCTAGGAACATGGTTTCGGAGGCTGTCATGCCCCTGGTAGGGTCACCCATGACAAACAGGTCCTAGTTGAGAGACCAGACAAAGAGTGGGTAATTAGCCCCCAATGATGCACAATAACAATAGACTTCGTTTTCCCTCGCCCGGACGCGGGTCACCGGGGCCCCCCTCTGGAGCCAGGCCTAGAGGTGGGGCACGATGGCGAGCGTCTGGTGGCCAGGGCCTGCACCCATGGGGCCCGGTCGGGAACAGCCCGAAAAGATAACGTGGGTCCCCCCTCCCATGACCTCACCACTCGTGGGAGGGGCCAAAGGGGTCGGGTGCAAAGAGAGCTGGGTGGCGGCCGGAGGGAGGGGCCTTGGCGGTCCGATCCTTGGCTACAGAAGCTAGTTGTCGGTATGTGGAATGTCACCTCTCTTGGCGGGGAAGGAGCCTGAGCTGGTGCGTGAGGTGGAGAAATTCCGGCTAGATATAGTCTGACTCACCTCAATGCACAGCAAGGGCTCTGGAACCAGTCCTCTCGAGAGGGCTTGGACTTCATTCCACTCTGGTTTGCCGGCAATGAGAGGCGACGGGCAGGGGTGGCAATTCTTGTTGCCCCACAGCTCCAAGCCTGCACGTTGGAGTTTAACCCACTAAACGAGAGGCTAGTTTCCCTACGTCTTCGGATGGGGGGACGGGTCCTGACTTTTGTTTGCGCTTATGCGCCAAACAGCTGTTCAGAATACCCGCCCCTTTTGGAGTCCTTAGAGGAAGTACTAGAGAGTGCTCCCTCGAGGGATTCCCTTGTTCTGCTGGGTGACTTCAACGCCCATGTTGGCAACGATAATAAAACCTGGAGAGGTATGATTGGGAGAAACGGCCCCCTGATCTTAACCCGAGCGTTGTCTTGTTATTGGACTTCTGTGCTCGTCACGGATTGTCAATAACGAACACCATGTTCAAGCATAAGGGTGTCCACATGTGCACTTGGCACCAGGACACCCTGGGCCGCAAATCGATGAACGACTTTGTGGTTGTGTCGTCTGAATTGCGGCCACATGTTTTGGACACTCGGGTGAGGAGAGGGGCGGAGCTGTCAACTGATTACCACCTGGTGGTGAGTTGGTTCCGATGGTGGGGGAAGATGCCGGTCAGACCTGGCAAACCCAAACGCATTGTGAGGGTCTGCTGGGAACTTCTGGGAGAGTCCCCTGTCAGAAGGAGTTTCAACTCCCACCTACGGGAGAGCTTTGACCATGTTCCGTGGGAGGCAGCGGACATTGAGTCTGAGTGGGCGATGTTTCGTGCCTCCATTGTCGATGTGGCCAATCGAAGCTGTGGCCGTAAGGTGGGTTGGTGTCTGTCGTGGCGGTAATCCCAGAACCCGTTGGTGGACACCAGTGGTGAGGGATTTCGTCAAGCTGAAGAAAGAGTCCTATCAGGCCGTTTTGGCCCATGGTTCTCTGGAGGCAGCTGACAGGTACCGGAAGGCCAAGCGGTCTGCAGCTGTGGCAGTCGCTGAGGCAACACACGGACATGGGAGGAGTTTGGAGAGGTTATGGTAAACGACTTCCGGATGGCTTTAAAGAGATTCTGGACCACTATCCGCCGTTTCGGGATGGGGAAGCAGTGCGCAGTTCACACGGTGTATGGTGGGGACAATGTGCTGCTGAACTCGACTCGAGATGTGGTAGACCAATGAAGGGAATACTTTGAAGACCTCCTCAATCAAACCGACAGGCCTACCATCATTGAAGCAGTGCCGGTGGACTCAGAGGTGGGTTTGCCTATCTCTGGGGCTGAGGTCACCGAGGTGGTCAAAAAGCTCCTTGGTGGCAATGCCCCGGGGGTGGATGAGATCTGCCCAGAGTTCCTAAAGGCCCTGGATGCTGTGGCCGTGTCTTGGTTGACACGACTCTGCAGCACCACGTGGACGTCGGGGTCGGTGCCCCTGGGCTGGCAGACCGGAGTGGTGGTCCCGCTTTTCAAGAAGGGGGACCGGAGGGTGTGTTCCAACTATCGTGGGAACACACTCCGCAGGCTGGCTGGGCTCTCCCTCAGAGATAGGGTGAGAAGCACTGTCATCCGGGAGAGACTCGGAGTAGAACCCCTGCTCCTCCACATTGAGAGAAGCCAGATGAGGCGGCTCGGGCATCTGGTTAGGATGCCTCCGGAACGCCTTCCTGGGGAGGTGTTCAGGCCACGTTCAACCGGTAGGAGGCCTCGGGGAAGACCCAGGACACGTTGGAGAGACTATGTCTCTCGGCTGGCCTGGGAATGCCTCGGCATCCGCTGGGAAGAGCTAGACGAAGTGGCCGGGGAGAGGGACGTCTGGGCTTCCCTGCCTGGGTTGCTGCCCTTGCGACCCGACCTCGGATAAGCGGAGGAAAATGGATGGATGGATGGATGGATAGAAGTTGGATGGATGGAATATGATTTTTCAATAGTCGACTGCTCGTTGAATGCTGTTGTTGTCTTGCCATTTTTTGGTGAATACCATGATAATCGTGGCGTTGAAGCTCGTCCAAAGGGCCAGTACACTACCAGTTCACCACCAAGATCCAAAATGGTCCTGCACATCTGCCTGCCATCCTCCATGGGCCAGGAAGTAGCCTGCTAACCAAAACAGAGATGGCCACTTTGGTCAATAAATATGTTTTTGAACTGATTAATAATGCCATAGCAGTTTTATAATGATGACAAATGTTTTTTTAAGCATAGCACGGCTGCTGTTGGCCTGCCATGTTTGTGTGTTGTGTTGCTGCAGGGCTTTGTGCACACACGACTGCCTCACACGGACTCATGTTGCTGGAAAATAGTCCAGTTTTGTCGCTTAACTTTTCATGCAATTGCACACTAAATTGTAGTTGGTAAAGTAGCGCACATGTCTTTGTGGAGGATGCTTACTTTCTATTTCATTCTCTGCATTGAATAGGGTTTTTTATTTATTGGCCAAAAATAACCCCAATGCAATGAAAAATAGAAAATGTCTAGGGAAAATGGCTGGAAATGTTGCTATGGAGTAGCGATTGAAACAGGTCATTCCCTGTGTTGTATGCATGTTCTGTTATCACGTTAGGATCAGATGCCAAAAGCATGTGTGGGAAAGCGATCGAATGGCAACAGTCCATTCTGCTGCACTATTACCCCCCGAGTGAGACGCTGCCTGAGTCCTTGTCAGCTTTAGCCTCAATGCAGATTTGTTAATGTGGCCTTGCACTGTGGCAAAAGCCATTGCCTCAAAATATTGTTTTTTTTATATGGTGTTAAAGGATGACCTGATAAAAAAATGAATACAATAGACAAATAATACGTATTATCGTATTAATTGGTATCAAACTGTTTTATTTATTTATTTCCAGACAAGCAAAAACTGCTTATAGCTACAATTCTAATAGGCTAACACACTCACTAATGCACTAATGAGTTCACATGCTACTGATCAGGCTACTTCAGTTACATGCTAATGTCCTAACTGGCTAACACGCTACCAGGCTTATGCGCTGATGGGCTAACATGCTAACAAGCTAATGCTTTAATGGGCTTAGTTGATGAGGAAGTGATGCATAACATCCCCAGAAGTGAGAGAGTTGTCACTGGTGCAGACTTCAATGGGTATGTTGGTGCAGGAAACACAGATGATGAGGAGGGGATGGGCAAGTTTGGTATCCAGGAGAGGAACGCTGAAGGAAAGATGGTGGTCGACTTTGCAAAAAGGATGGAAATGGCTGTAATGAATACTTCCAGAAGAGACAGGAACATAGGGTGACCTACAAGAGTGGAGGTAGGAGCACACAGGTAGACTACATCTTGTGTAACCTGAAGGAGGCCAGTGACAGTAAAGCAGTGGTAGGTGAGAGTGTAGCCAGACAGCATAGGATGGTGGTGTGTAGGTTGACTCTAGTGGTGAGAAGGATGAAGAGGGTAAAGGCGGAGTAGAGGACGAAATGGTGGAAGCTGAAAAAGGAGGAGTGTTGCGTAACTTTTAGGAAGGAGTTGAAAAAGGCTATGGGTGGCCAGGAAGTCCTTCCAGATGACTGGACAACTACAGCTACTGTGATCAGGGAGACAGGTAGAGAGAGTACTTGGTGTGTCATCTGGAAGGAAAGTAGATAAGGAGACTTGGTAGTGGAATGAGGAGGTGCAGGAGTGTATACACGTTAAGAGGTTAGCTAAGAAGAAGTGGGACACTGAGAGGACTGAAGAGAGTAGACAGGAGTACAGAGAGATGCAGCGTAAGGTGAAAGTAAAGCTGGCAAAGGCCAAACAAGGGGCTTACGATGACTTGTATGCTAGGTTGGACAGCAAGGAGGGAGAGAAAGATCTATACAGGTTGGCAAGGCAGAGGGACAGAGATGGGAAGGAGGTGCAGCAGGTTAGGGTGATGAAGGATAGGAATGGAAGGGTATTGATGGGTGCCAGTAGTGTCATGGGAAGATGGAAAGAGTACTTTGAAGAGTTGATGAATGAGGAAAATGAAAGAGAACAAAGAGTAGAAGAGGTGACTGTTGTGGACCAGGAAGTTGCAAAGATTAGTAAGGAAGAAGTGAGGAGGGCATTGAAGAGGATGAAGAATGGAAAGGCACTCGGTCCTGATGATATACCTGTGGAGGTATGGAAGTTTATAGGAGAGGTTGGGAGTAGAGTTCCTGACTGGGTTGTTTGACAAGATCTTAGATAATGAGAAGATGCCTGAGGAATGGAGGAGAAGTGTGCTGGTGCCCATTTTTAAGAACAAGGGAGATGTGCAGAGTTGTGGCAACTACAGAGGAATAAAGCTGATGAGCCATACAATGAAGTTATGGGAAAGAGTAGTTGAAGCTAGACTAAGGGCAAACGTGAGCATTTGTGAGCAGCAGTACGGTTTTATGCCAAAAAAGAGTACAACAGATGCAGTATTTGCTTTGAGGATGTTGATTGAGAAGTACAGGGAAGGTCAGAGGGAGCTGCATTGTGTTTTTGTAGATCTGGAGAAAGCTTATGACAGGGTGCCCAGAGAGGAACTGTGGTATTGTATGAGGAAGTCTGGAGTGGCAGAGAAGTATGTTAGAGCGGTGCAGGACATGTACGAGGACTGTAAGACAGTAGTGAGGTGTGCTNAGCGGTGCAGAACATGTACGAGGACTGTGAGACAGTAGTGAGGTGTGCTGCAGGTGTGACAGAGGAGTTCCGAGTGAAGGTGGGACTCCATCAGGGATCAGCTCTGAATCCCTTCTTGTTTGCTATGGTGATGGACAGGCTGACGGACGAGGTTAGACAGAAATCTCCATGGACTATGATGTTTGCAGATGACATTGTGATATGTAGTGAGAGCAGGGAACAGGTGGAGGAGAAGCTTGAGGGGTGGAGGTTTGCCCTGGAAAGGAGAGGAAGGAAGACGGAGTACATGTGTGTAAACGAGAGGGACCCAAGTGGAAGAGTGAGGTTACAGGGAGAAGGGATAAAGAAGGTGGAGGATTTTAAGTTCTTAGGGTCAACAGTCCAGAGCAATGGAGAGTGTGGAAAAGAGGTGAAGTCCTCTGGTAACCTTTAGAGACATAAAAACACATTTTTATCATTTCCTGATCATAGATTTTGGCGAAAAAATATTTTTAGGTTACCTTTACCATAAATGACGACTCGATTCTTGACTATTCCCAAAGGCGTTGTTTCTGTTCCTGTTTTGAGTGTTTCTCACCTCAAACCCCAAAGTGGCGCCAAAGAAAGTTTGACAGGAAGGTGAGAACCACTATTCAATTCAAGAAATGTCTGCTTTCAGAAGAGGAAGGCTGTGTTGATCTCACCGCCACTGATCTTATTGTGTCTTCAGTGATGGTAAAAGTAACCTTAAACGTTCATTTATCGCATGCGGAACTATAAATGTAAACCCCTAAAAATGGGTTTTGAGCCTCAACTGTTGATAAATAAATCGTAAATAATAATAAAAAAAAGCACAGCAGTGGAAGTTGAAATAGTCATTTAAAAAGGATGATATACTTCCTCATTAGTGCAAGGCTGGCATGTACTCTCTGCCATATGCAGCAAATGGAGTGAATATTATATTAAAAAGCCCCCCCACCCCTCCCATTATAGCTCCATAAGTCTCTTTCCACTATGACCACTAGAGACTGAAATTAACTGCTGCTCTTCAGGGCCAACTTCATTTCCGGCCGAGTGGTCAGCTCCCATCCGTGGGATGCCTGGTTGTTCCAGAGATGGTCGGAAATTTAATTTTCCTCTGCTACAGTCTGCAGCCGTGCGCCGATTTCACACATCACAGTTTTAAATTTGGCCGCGTCTCTGTGCCGCATCAGATTATTTTTGGTGTGACATATCTATAAAAGAAGGCAGCGGGGAACAAGACAAGGCACGGTGATGAATTATCTGAGTTAAAATGTGTCTGTGGGAGGTTCTAATTTAACTTACATCTGCCTCAGTGTGCTTTTAATGGAACTGACAGTTGCCTTATTTGCTCCGGAGCAAATTATGCCCTCTGGAAGCACCGTCGCCCTCCTCCTCTTTCTATTGGGAGTTTTCGCTGTCTCCATGCCCCCAATCATTGAGGAGTAATTAATCTCAGGTCACAATTGTTCGTAACAAGAAGAGACACCAACTTTGTCCACATACACAGAAAAATGTAAGAATGTGTGGCCAATTGGATATCCGTCACCTTTTAGTAAACACACTAAAAGCAATCCAGTGTAGGTCAAAATATGCTGAGCAGTTAAATTTACATGAAGACATGAACCAAAAAAGGGCTTGTTGAAGAACTCCACAGAAGACGAACTCACCCGTTCTATTTTTGGACAAATTCAAAACACAAAAACTCATGAATTAAATAAATAACAGTTGGTAGATTTGCAATTAAAAAAGGATGTTATAATTCTTAGCCAATCGACAGTTATTTGACTGACATGAGCATGAGCCTTTGACACTGCAGTTGTTCAAAAAATGGTACTTTGATTTACTTTGGGCAAACAGGAACCAACAGGGAACACAAAATGACCTTGTCAACAAAAAACACTGGAGGTTATTACCAGGGATGTGTGATGTCCGATATTGGCATAAAAATGTAATATCGGTCAATATCGGTATAGTTTTTCCCCCCTATAATGGAAATTCATTCATATCGGGTCTTTTATGGGCACCATATGGGTCTATGGGGTAGTGGGAATGTTAAAGTAAACAGAAATAGCGGCAGGCAGACACGGTAGTATCTGCGGGAGACTCCTCGGCAAAAAAGGTTCCACAATGTTTACAGGCATGTCAAGAAGCTATTTCCTGAAGCTGCACAACAGATACAGGAAGTGTCAATTCCAAAACAGGAAATATATGATGTGATATGTTACACATATCTGTACTGGTATTGGTTGATATCGGAATTGGAAATTGACAGAGAGAGCCTTTGCTGGCTGCACTTACACTAATCTTTCCTGTCAATTTTGACACCCCTGATCCTGAATATGAAATGATCCATCTTTTCTTTTTTGGAAAAAATTCCGTTGTACCGTGGATTTTCTAGGGTACACTGTCTCGGTTATTGTACGGTCAAACAACAGTGCCCAAACAAAGCATCTACATGTTGGTGACTCCTTCTCTGTGAAGATTGAATAGTGATTCTGTTAAAGGTGGGACACTGTGGACTAATGCTCTGGTCGCTCAGTTACCGCAAAGATCATGTGATCTGCGTTTGCTAAGCAACGCCTTTCAATGCCAATCATAAAAACCGAGGGGCATGTGGCAGTAAGTTCTACATCTCATGTAGGGTTCCCAACAAAATGACGCGTTTTGCATAGAGCTTGCTACAGGGTACCCCAACTGACCCCAGCTTCATGTCTTCAGACTCGAAATGTGACTTTTTACCACAGTGACATTTAGTTTTTAAACAAACATGAAACGAGGTTAGTTCGGAGCTTGTTTTTGTCCCACAGGTAGGCCACAAGTAGATAGTACACTACTCCTGAGGGGACAAAATTTCATGGGTAAAAAAGGCTCGTAGACGATTGGGTGGATCTCTGGACATCTTCAGCATGTTCGCATCCCTTCCTGCCAATGTGTAGAGGTATAAAGTTAGGCTGTAACTATAGGAACAAGTTTTCAATTCTGGGGGGTTGAGAGGAGGGTGTCAACAAAGGTGACAGGAAAGATTGTGGAAAATTACCAATGGTATATCTCTGCCTGTCACAGTTGGTCAGATTCTCTCACGTGCACTACTGAACAGACTCGTTCAACACATCTCACAGAATGTACTACCAGAAACTCGGTGCGGCTTTAGAAGCGGAAGAAACACAGTGGACATGATTTTCTGTTTGAAACATTTCCAAGAAAAGTGTATCAAAAAGAACATGACGCTTTGACGTCTTCATTCGCTTCAGTAAAGCCTTTGATACTGGTTCTCCACAAGGACTTTGGCAGGTACTCAAGAAATATCACAATAATAAGAGAATTTGTCAGCCAGAATGAGATACGTCATACTGGTATGCAAGCAAATGCGGCAATGAGTGGTTCAGTACTTTTCAGAAAGCAACGGGGTGAAACAAGGGTGCGCGCTGACCTCTACACTCTTCTCGCTGTATCTGGCAGCCTTGCTTCAAGTGGCCGTGAAGACACTTCAGAAGAAGTACGCATTCAAACAAGGAAAGAAGCGGACTAGTTCAATGTGCCTCTGTTTAAAGCCAAGAGTAAGACATCGATAAAGGTAGTAAGAAAAAAGCTCTTTGCAGACGACAGTGCTCTGCTTGCACAATCCTTGGTGGAGAAATTGGCAGGGGCAGGTGACCAATTCAGGATCCGGATCAACATCACCGATGTTCCAGTTATCAATGTCAACATCGGAGGAGATCAGCATTGGTACAGAGCCACTACTTAAGTGCCAGACTTTCTGGGGAGTACCATTTCAGAGAATGCTGAGCTGGAAGATGAATTATCTGTCAGAATTGTAAGAGCATTCGCTGTGTTTGGAAACTTGAAGGAGAGACTGTGGAACAATCGACATGTGTCTATTGCGTGAAATACAAAATGTACAGAGCAACAGTAGTGGCTGTCTAGAGAATCCCTTCAAGCCATAATGAACATTTCACGGAAAAACAAGATAACCAACAATGGAGTGTTGAAACGAGCTGGTCTATCATCAGTGGAGGACATGAACCTCAGGTGAAAGCGCTAGGACATGTTGAGAGGATGGACCACCACCATCACCTTGGGCCGTTTCTGTACGCACGGTTATGCAAGAGCGATCAAACGAAAAGAAACTTGAAGAAGTTGGATACAGACAGGAATTCCTGGCAGCGGAAGGCTAAAGACAGAGCTGTATGGACGAATCTCATCAGGCCTAAATGAAACAGTCATTGTCGCCCGTGACAGGCTGCTATGAGGCAGGCAGGCTGGAATGGCTGAAGAAAAGTGTCCGGTGTGATAGAAGAGTTTCAGCTAAAATTAACTGTGGAGACCAGCGATGTTGTTTGGTTTAGAGACAGTGCCTCTGAGGACAAGACAGGAGGCAGAGCTGGAGGGAGCAGAGATGAAGATGCTGAGGTTCGCTTTGGGTGTGACCAGGATGGACAGGATCAGGAATGAGCAAATCAGAGGGACAGCACAGGTTAGAGGTTTCGGAGTTTTTTCCGGCTCCTCCTGCTGTGGCCACTGCTTCTTTAACATAATGAAATCAGTGTAGAATACTACATACCACGGCGTGTCAGTCAATGCGTTTTTTGAATGCCTTGGTCATTTATTCATTTTTTTGCTTGAGTTTAGGCCAGAAATGCGTACATTTTGCTTGAACGTGCATACTTGCGTGCAACTGTATACAAGTTGTGTACTAATCACTCTAAGTACGGTATACTCAAGTTACATGTCTATAGTATTGTCCCAAAGATAGACGGTGGCTGAAACGAGAGGGGTATACCCGTTTTCGTGATCTACTGTACACGACAATTAACTGTGGTAAAATATTATGTTTTCAATACAATATATTCAGGTCTTATGATGGAATACGTCGCTGGGAATGGATTTCATTACCATTATAGTGAAAATGAATTCATGTCAACGGGTCTACTCCACTTAGTGTGTGGTTCACGTATGTCTTATTGTCACTATAAATTTCAAGCCAACATTAGCAGTGCCATGGCTCTAAGATTTGCCCTTGATGTGCTGCAGAGCCACGAGGAGGCAGGGCTGTTATAGAGAGGGCGGGTATCAGGCGTGGGCAGAGGTTAATGCGAGACGAGCAGCTCTGCAGGGCAGCGTGGATGCGAGTGAGTGACGGGGACAAACACAGAATCGTGTTGACACGCGGGATGTTATTAATTTGTCTGCATGCTGGCAGGAAAATCACAGAGAATGACATTATATACACAGACAGCTTGGAAAGCCTCTTCTAAACATCCCCGTGTTAGTATGTATGTTAGTTTGCCTCCTGCCAAATGCCTTTTCTTTATGTGAAATAGTCTCCTGTGTAGTGTGTCGGGCCCTAAATGGGAGGATGAGGAGGGATTGTGTCACTTTTCTCAGGTTTGGCACTCATAAGCCCGGATAAGCCCTCATGAATATTAGTGTCTTTCAACAAATACAGCTCTCTGTTGTCGCAAATATACCGGCACCGTGGAGCTCGAGCCAATTCCCCAGCCAACTTCCACCCCTCTCTGTGTGTTTGCATTTATCGCCCTGCCCCTCGCAGCGTCTCACTGCTCCTCAAATCAGCGACGACATCACGCTGACATGGTGTAAACAGACGTGCCGGACGCAGACGATTTGCTGTTTGTATTGAAAATATCGCGCAAACGCAAATAAACACTGTTACTCCTCTGGTCTGTTTTGCCAACAGAAATGTTTAGAGGAGAGGATGCAGCCTCGCTGGTTGGCTGGGATCCTGGAGGCAGGCATGAATCCACTCTGAGTCAATAATTTATGCAACCAGATGCGCGCACACACATAAACTTAATATACAATGCATTGCAGGTCTGGGACTGGAGTGTTGCTGGCAACCAAAATGAGTAACAACAAGAACTTTTAAATGAGTAACTATTGAATTTATTAGGGGTGTAACGCTTCACATGCATGTATTAAACGGTTTTGGTTCTGCATGCTCGATTGCGTACCGCTTCGGTTATATTTTATGCTATTTTTCTCATTAAATGTATTGGCGTGACCTAAGCGCTCCGCGTGGAACTCAATTCCTGTGGGCAAGTTTCCGCATGGACGCCACTGAGTGTAGGAAGCCTAGTAGCTCACATCATGGCAAATGCAAGCGAGAAGCCCGAGCTGGAAAACCCTCTCAGCTCAAAATGGTCTCCTGTTGGCTTTTTGTACCGAAAACGAACCCAACCGAGCACATGAAGAATCTGAACAGAACCAAACTTCAGTGCACCGTTCCACCCGTAGAATGTACATATTACTCATTTCTTTTCCCAGTTTACATGTTTTTTTAGTCACGTCCTGGCATGGTGACTTGTTGGCGATGACCTGAGGATGCAGGCTCGCGACCCAGTGCAGGTAAAAAGTATTTATTTTACTCATACGTAGAGCAGAAGCTTGCAGCAACTTATACAAGAGCTGTAGGTTCCCGACGTGGTGTACACTTAAAACAATTAAAAAAAACAATACAAATCGCGCCGAACGCCTGAACGGCTCAAACCGTGAGGAGAAGCAGTGAGGAGACAGAGCGTGAAGTTGTTGCTGTGAGTGCATCATACGAACAAATAAGTCAGTTTGATGATGATTTTGCGCATTAAGACTGTTTCATCTTGAAGGATATCATTTATATTTGCGTTCCAAATTCCCCACACGGTGCAGCGTGGGGGAAACCCACCGAAAATGAGACTTTATCATTGGTTGTATGTATTTTGGAGACTGCTTTATCTTGATGGTTAAACCCTACCAGGGCTGCAACTAAGGATTATTTTCACAATTGATGAATCGGTCGATAATTTTTTCCGATTAATCAATTAATCTGATTTTTAAAAAGACATTTTTCATTTTCCCTTCTTTGCAGTAAACCCTTTAAGAACGCGTGAATGGACGTTTGGACAAAATGTAGACGTTTTCCTAAGCACAAGTACACGTATGACACTTTGCGTGCGATTGGTTTTACACACGCTCTACACACACATTTCTGCAGTGGTTTGCTTTGCAAGATATCAAAAAGAGGCAAAAATGTTGATAGGTCTTTTCCAAAATCAAAGGTGAAAGATGATATGTCTGCCTTCATGGATCACTAAGGAAGTTCAAAAATAGTTACAGGCTAAAATTAGGATAGTTATAGTACATTTTTAAATGAAACTATTAATCAATGACTAAAATAGTTTATTTGGATAATCGATTAATAACCGATCCATCGATTAATTGTTGCAGCTCTGAACTGTACCCTTCAATTTGGTATTAAATGAATATGCAGACTTAAACCAATGCCTCATGAGTGGTCAAAAAAGTGAGGCTCAAATTCCAGCTATTCAAAGGGAAAGATACCTACATCAGACTGGAATATAACTATGTAGAATGGTTACTTGTCTATTTATCAGCGCTCATGTCAAACTTTATCAAAATGTCACCATGCAAAATACACATTTAGACCGTAATTGCTATAAATTTAATTACCCAATTAACTATAATCAGTATTTCAATTTATTGCATGGAAGTCAAGAACAGTACCTCTTGACTGGCAGACCGGGGTGGTGGTCCCCATTTTAAAAAGGGTGACCGGAGGGTGTGTTCCAACTATAGAGGGATCACACTCCTCAGCCGTTTTTTCCTACGCCTTCGGGCAGGGGAAAAGGTCCTGACTGTGGTTTGTGTGTAAGCGCTGAGCGCCAGTTCAGTGTACCCAGCCTTCTTTGAGTCTATCAGAGTTGCTGATAGGTACTGGCAGGCCAAGCATCATGCAGCTTCGGTGGTGGTCGGGGCAAAAACCCGGGTGTGGGAGGAGTTCGGTGAGGCTATGGAGCACGACTTTCGTTCGGCCTCGAAGAGGTTCTGGCAAATCGTCCGACACCTCAGAAAGGGGAAGCGGACCCCAGTTCACACAGTATACAGTGCGGACGGGGGCTTGCTGACCACGACGAGTCGGTGGAAGGAAAACTTTGAGGCCCTTCTCAATCCCACTGAAATACCTTCCGTAGAGGAAGCAGAGTCTGAGGATACGTAAGTGGACAGTTCTATCACCGTGGCTGAGTATTTGGGGTAGTTAAAACACTCCCTAATTACTCAAGACTCCGGATGTTGGAGGACTCTTGGTTGACACGCCTCTTCAACATTGCATGGAAGACAGCCACAGTACCTCTGGATTGGCAGACCGGGGTGGTGGTCAACATTTTTAAAAGGGATGACCGCAGGGTGTGTTCCTACTATAGGGGGATCACACTCCTCAGCCTCCCTGGACAAGTCTACTCCAGGGTGTTGGAGAGAAGGGTACGACCGTTAGTTGAACCTCGGTTACAGGTTTTCGGTACAATGTGGTTTTCGTCCCGGTCGCGGAACACTGGACCAGCTCTACACCCTTGCAAGGGTACTGCAGGGTATGTGGGAGTTTGCCCAACCGGTCTACATGTGCTTTGTAGACCTGGAAAAGGCATTCGACCGTGTCCCTCGTGGTGTCCTGTGGAGGGTGCTCCGGGAGTACGGGATTGATGGTCCGCTACTACGTGCCATTCGGTCCTTGTACAATCNGCTTGTTTCCGGTGAACGTTGGCCTCCGCCAAGGCTGCCCTTTGTCACCGATTCTGTTCATAATCTTCATGGACAGAATTTCTAGGCGCAGTCAAGGCGTTGAGGGAGTCCAGCTTGGTGACCTTAGGATCTCATCTCTGCTATTTGCAGACAATGTGGTCCTTATGGCCTCATCAGGCTGTAACCTTCAGCGTTTACTGGAACGGTTTGCAGCTGAGTGTGAAGCTTCTGGGATGAGACTCAGCACCTCCAAATCCGAGGCCATGGTTCTCAGTCAGAAACGGGTGGATTCTACCCTCCGTGTTGGGATTGAGGTCTTGCCCCAGGTGGAGGAGTTCAAGTATTCCAGGTGTTTTGTTTACGAGTGAGGGAAGGTTGGAGCGTGAGATCGACAGACGGATCGGTGCAGCATCTGCAGTAATGCGGGCGCTGTACCGGACCATCATGGTGAAGAGAGAGCTGCTCTCTGTTTACCGATCGATCTACGTTCCCACCCTCACCTATGGTCATGAGTTATGGGTCATGACCGAAAGAATGAGATCGCGGATACAAGCGGTGGAAATGAGTTTCCTTCGTAGGGTGGCGGGACTCACCCTAAGAGATAGGGTGAGGAGCTCAGCCATCCGGGAGGAGCTCAGAGTAGAGCCGCTGCTCCTTCACATCGAGAGGAGCCAGTCAAGGTGGCTCGGGCATCTAGTCCGGATGCCTCCTGGGCGCCTCCCTGATGAGGTGTTTCGGACATGCCCAGTCGGGAGAAGGCCCCGGGGAAAGATCTAGGACACGCTGGAGGGACTATGTCTCACAGCTGGCCTGGGAACGCCTTGGTGTCCTCCCGGTGGAGCTGGAAGAGGTTGCTGGGGACCGGGAAGCCTGGACTTCCCTACTGAAGCTGCTGCCACCGTGCCCCGGACCCAGATAAGCGGAGGAAAATGGATGGATGGATGGAGTATTTCAATTTAATTACCATACAAATGTTTATGTTTATGTGCAGGAGTGCATGGCTTCACATCAAATGTCTGAAGGCCACTGTAAAAAGTTTGGGAAAAACTGCCTTATGGCAAGAAGGGACCAAATAAACATTTAATGCGCCAACAAATTAAACCCACCACCAGATGAAGTAAATAATAATATAGTAAGTTAAAGCAGGTGAAGAATAGAACAGAACAACAAAGGATGTATAACAAAATAAGAGCAGGAAACCGGAACTAAAGCATAAAAGTGAACTTAATCCAAACTGTCACATGACCTAAACCACAGAACGTGGCAATTTTTGTTTTGCAAAATTGGTGCATCAGACCCATAAAGACAATTCTGGCATTCTGTTTTCAATAAAATAATTTGATTAACTGAAAAACAATTGTATGCTTACCTTGTGAAGGATCAGCAGCTCTTCTCGGAGCACCTGCCGGATGGCCAAGCTCTTTGGGGTGAGTCTAGCCACCCTACGGAAGAAAACTCATTTTTGACGCTTGTATCCGTGATCTCGTTCTTTTGGACATGACCCAAAGCTCATGGCCATAGGTGAGGGTGGGAATATAGACTGATTGGTAAACACCAAGACAGCCCGGTGCAGCAACCGCATTACTGCAGACGCTGCACCAATCTGTCTGTCGACCTCACACTCCAACCTTCCCTCACTCGTGAACAAGACCAAGGAGATACTCGAACTCCTCCACCTGAGGCAAGACCTCAATCCCAACACGGAGGGTAGAATCCACCCGTTTCTGACTGAGAACCATGGCCCAAGATTTTGAGGTGCTGAGTCTCATCCCAGAAGCTTCACACTTAGCTGCAATCCGCTCCGGTAAACGCTGAAGGTCACAGCCTGATGAGGCCATAAGGACCACATCGTCTGCAAATAGAGACGAGATCCTAAGGTCACCAAGCTGGACTCCCTCAACGCCTTGACTGCGCCTAGAAATTCTGTCCATGAAGGTTATAAACAGAATGGGTGACAAAGGGCAGCCTTTCACCAGAAACAAGCTCGACTTACTGCTGGCGATGCGAACCAGGCTTCTGCTCCGGGTCTACAAGGACCGAATGGCACGTAGCGCGCCACCAATCCCGTACTCCCGGACCCCCACAGGACACCATGAGGGACGCGATCGAATGCCTTTTCCAAGTCCACAAAACCCGTGTAGACCGGTTGGGCAAACCCTTGCAAGGGTGTAGACCTGGAATTTATTGCACGTTATTGTTATTTTTATACATTTTTCTTTATCTGCCTCCCTTGACTGCACACCACTGCCACTTACACATCCTGTAAACAATGTTCTTTCCATTTTGAATTGTTTTTAGGCTCCAAAACACCGGAGCAAATAAATAGCAAACAGGACAAAGCCACTTTAACTTTCAGGGTGTGTCCATGACCATTGCTACAACTGAATGGAATACTAATGAAGGTGATTCCACCCAATCACAGTCTTAACGACTGTCGTTTTGCACCCCCAAAGAGTGAAATCAACAACAAGCTGTGAATGCTGAATCCTGAATATGCTGTATTTTAAAACACTTCAGTTTCCGTTGGACTAACACAGAAATTCCATTTTCTCCAGTGTCATGTAAGTGCCCTGACTGAGTGGGTTCGGGAAGGCCTCAGGGTGCAGAGACATATGTCTGAGACTATAACAACCGCGAGGCTTCACATACTGCACCAGATGTGCCGTTGCGTTTCGCGCCGTCGACGGAAAGACAGAAGCACCGAGACGCTCGGAGTCAGCGGTGTTTCTGCTGCGTCCGCTCGCCTGATGTGAGTCGATAGTAAAGGTTCTTCCCTCGGCAAAGGCTCGTAGTCATACGCTGTCTTCACAGCGCCTGACACGTCTCTTCAAGCTTACATAATGCAGATCTGCCCTAATTTCCCTCTCGCCGGTGAAAGTGGGATAGTCAAGACGCTAAACAGCATAACACAGCCGATCTGACGGGGGGGATGAGTCAAAGGTACTGCACGACGGTTACTTGTTAAATAGTTCATGATCTGGTTTTTTAAAAGGGTCTCGCGTACCTTTTGTCAGACATTGTCTACAATGTTGTCTCCCGTGTCAGCCAAGCGGACGTTTCCATGGATACTGTGCTGCCGTATGAATACCGGCGCTCTGCAAATGTCTCTGCGGCCGATGCATAGCGCGCTCCCCGAGGAAGGTCGCGTCTCCTTTTGCGAGATCAAAAATCTCTTGAGCGCAAATTTCCATTCCAAGCCTGTTTTGTAAGAGAGCCTCGGGCGTGTTCATGGTCATGGCGTTTGTGAGCGTCAGATGTCACTTGGTTTACAGTGTAGCGTTGGTCACTTAAGTCTCTGGGTGATGCTGAGTAAAAGCTAAGGCATCCCAAACTTCCTTATGTAACACATGCGCATTCGTTAGAAGCCATTTGCTTGATTGAAACCATGAAACCTGATTTGAAATTGTAAAGTGGCCGTTTTAATTTTAGTAATGTCCTAAAAAACGCCAACGGGGAATCGGGCACATTATTGTAGTCACTGAGCTACCACACACAGGCTGGAGGCTGAAAGGAACACAGAAACAAGGCTGTGTGTGATGATTGCATATACTGTATTCACTAACAAGCCACGAAAAAGCACTTTCTGTATACAAGTAATACCTTTTCTTACATTTACGACATTTCAGTCCCTGTAAGCCTGCACAGATGAACTGACAATGCTTCCTTTACCAATAAGACCCTCCACAAAATAAACACAAATATGAACTAGCACAGAGTATGTTTGTTTTTTTAAAACAAAATATTTATATTGCACCATAATGCATTAAAGCCCCACTGGAAGCAAAGAATCAAGTTATAATACTTAATAAAATACTTTACGTGCTAAAAAGTCCTCTGATGTTATTAGCATAAAGTGGTGTAATTATACGACAGCGTTTTAGGGCCACAATATAAAAAAAAAAGTAAGCATTTCGAGATTAAAAAATGTGATATTATGAGATTAAAAGTCGTAATTTTACGAGAACAAATGTGGTAAAATTCCAAGACTAAAAATTGTAATAAAAAAAAAAAAAAAATTATGTGGAAAAAAAGTCATAATATTACAAGATTAAAAATCTTATTTTTTTCAGATTAAAAGTCGTAATTTTATAAGAACAAATGTAAAATTACGGTATTTAATGTTGTAATTTTTACAACAACAAAAGTTGTAAAATTAGTCATAATTTTGTGAGAAAAAAGTTGTAGACTCTCAGGATTAAAAGTCGTAATTTAAGGAGAAAAAAGTTGTAAAATCAAAAAATTAAAAGTCGTAATTTTATGAGAAAAAAAGTCATAACATTACGAGATTAAAAATCATAATTTTTTTAGATTTAAAGTTGTAATTTAAAAAAAAACCAAATGTGGTAAAATTACGGGATTTAACATTGTAATTTTTACAAAAATAAAAGTTGTAAAATTAGTCATAATTTTTTTTTAGAAAAAAGTCGTAAACTTTAAAGATTAACAGTCATGATTTTACGAGAAAAAAGACGTAAAATCACAATATTAAAAGTCGTAATTTTATGAGAAAAGTTGTAAAACTACAAGATTAAAAGTCGGAATTTTATGAGACAATAACTGGTTAAATTATGAGATTTTAAGTCATAATAAAAAGAAAAAATTCTAAAAAACACAAGATTAAAAGTCGTAATTTTTTGAGAAAAAAAGTCATAATATTACGAGATTTAAAGTAATAATTTTACGTGGCATTATGTCATACGTGTTCGTGGGAAACTATTGCATAGTTCTTGAAGGAGGATAAAGTTCCATCTGGCTTCAGACAAGTTTTTATTTATAACGGGACGGCTCCCCCATTTCATAGCGGTCTCAGGCTACTTTTATTCTCGTAAAGTTACGACTTTACTCTCATAGTATGATGATCTTTTTCTCATAAGTGTAGATCCATCCATCCATTTTCTATACATCTTATCCTCATTAGGGTTGCGGGTATGCTGGAGCCTATCCCAGCTGACTTATGACTTTATCCTCGAAATTGATGATTTTAATACTGCATTTAAACAGGCATTGCCCAAAACAGCTATAAACACAGGGGACTTGTGTGACCCTTGGCCTGGGTCAAAGGTAATATTATGACTTGAAATCTCGTAATATAACAATTTTAAATCTGGTAATATTATAAATTTTAATCTCGTAATATTCCGACTTTTTTTTTATTACTTTTTTTACTCTCGAAATCGTAATTTTTTTTTTTTATGTGACCCTAGTACGTCGTCATGTAGCACTGCATTGGAAAAAAAGGCACCGATACAAGAAAAAAGGGGTAATGTTGTAAAAATAGTTGTACTTTCATAATAAAAAAAGTAATATTTCAAGGAAAAAAAGACTTAACAATACTGTGATATTACAACAAAAACAACTTAATGTTATCTAAATAAAAATTAAGTAATCATGTAATGTTACTGGATAGACGTGGTACAAGCCAAAAGCTGTAAATTTATCAAAATAAAGTTGTAGTATAAACATTTTCCTTAATGTTCACTCACAAAAATGACTTTTTTTTAAAGTAAAATTGCAACATAGCTGTTTTCTTGGGATATTTTATTTATTCTTATGGAGCTATGACTTAGCAAAAAAGTTGAACATTATGCATAGAAAGTAATGATATTCTGAAATAACTAGGGCTGTCAATTGATTTCAATCAATTGTGATTGATTGCATTTGATTCATAGTTAACTCATAATTAATCACAATTAATCGGAGACAGATACAAGCTTTTATCAATAATACATAGGGATGTAAATCTCTTTGTGGTTAATGATCCAATACACAACTACAAGTACATCACATTTTATGTATAGAGATATGAATTTTGGAAACATGACTACTCACAAATAATACACAGTCAGATGTTTCCTGCGAGATGCAATTACTTTAATAACGCGTTACCCTGACAGCCCTAGTTATTATAGTCGTGTGAGTTTTTTCCATCAAAATTCAACTTCATTCTTTTAGTATGTTTACATAAATACTAAATGCTAAATCCCAATACTCATTGGTCATACTCCTTTCCATCACACTGTGTTGTTTGACCATCCGTTTGTATAGAGTGTACAGATTTGTTCATTACATACAAGAGGTACCTCGTCTCAGACGCCTCTGAGGGATAATCTTTACATCATCCACATAAAGAACCATTTTCCATTCATCACAGTGGATTTCCTTTGACTTGCATTTAATACGCTTGCACGCAATTGGACACACATTGAAAACAATGATAAGAAGTTCTTCAACACCGGATCGGCCGACAGTTAGAAGGCAATACACCACACCGAGATTGCATACGCGGTGACTAACATGCACACAATGTCCACATATATCCACGGCCTCTAAGTAGCTGACTTAAGATGACAGCTTCAGTGCTAAATCCTGCAAATCATGTGCATTACAGTCTCAGGGAATTATTGAAAATATTGACTCAGGCTCTTGTTAGACTGCATAATGTGTTGCTAGAGCATAAAATGCCGTATGCATATTCAGACAACTGCATTCATTTGTTGTTCAGTCCAATACACAGTATGAAGAATAATAACTACCCTTTGATGAGTCCTTGTCACGTGTTTATAATGCACACACACAAATGCTGATCACAAATATATTGTACTTGCAGATTGAAATAAAAGGATTTATCCTCCGGATGTTTATGTACAGTATATTAGACTGAATATGGTCAATTAGGAAGTAGAAGCAGTATTAGGGCCTTTCACACAGAGAAGGGAAAAAGGCTTATATCATGAGACAAGAACAGAGTTGTAATTGTACAAGAATGAGGTGTAATATGACCATTTTTTTTATAGTTTGAAAATTGGGAATTTTTTCCAGAACAAAGTCCTGAGATTGCGCAAAAGAAGCAATTATGCTACATTTGGGAAATATTTATTTTCAAGAAATGACAACTGTTTTTTTGTAATTCTGTATTCCAAGTTTTTCTCATAACATTTTTTTATTGTCATTATTTTTTCTTCATATTCTGTTTTCTTAACCATCCCATTTACGCACATATTTTGCCCTTCTTTTGGGTCACCCTAAAATTTCCTGAATTTAAATTGTCCTCAAAAAACCCCCAAAAAACTCTCCAGTAGAGCATGTAATAATACAGTAATTTGTTCAGAGAAGTGTTTATGTCTAGTGCAAAAAAAAAAGTCCAATGACTTTTTTTTTCTATTTAATTCTAATTTGGCTGGTGATATAAAACCACTTGGAAAACTTTGCTCGTAGTACTGAACACGTTGTGTTTATACTGTAAGTACAGTGAACAAGGCTGACTGATTATTTTCCTGTTTGCCGTCATCGGATCTTTGCATGAATCATCAACTTCACACAGATATTAAAAAAATATCAGAAAAATAATGAAATAATTAAGTCTTACAGATCACTTACATACACATACAATTTGAATCTCAATTTTGAGACTGTTTTGTAAATACTTAAAAAAAAACAACCAAAAAAACAATAAATATATAAACTTCTGATGAATCCACGTCATTTTCAGACTTAAAATAATGAACCAGTTTCCGGTTAAAACTGCATATTTTTTTGTGATATGACTTTGTCATAAAATGCAACCAGGTTGCAATGCAGGTTTTCCAGCAGGTGCTTTAATTGGTGAGCGCCCTTCCCTCAAATTGAAGGAGGTGTTGATCATTAAAATCACCTACTTTAGTGACCGGCTGGAAGAAAAACCTGCAGTGTCTCGACCCGCCATGGCACCAGTTTGAGACCCCCGCTTTAGACTGTCCAGTGTGTATGGCTTTTCCTACAGTATACAGTACACCTGAATATACGTATACTGCACATCAGGAAGTGACATCATTGCTGACTTTCACAAGTCAAAAGTGCATTGTTACAAAAGGAAAGCAGAAAGGGTAAAAGGGTAATAGTCACACTTGTTTGCTATAAAAATACAAGTTTGCACGGATTGCAAATGTACTCAAGTACAAATCGTGCCTCCTGGGGTGAATTCACACACTTGACTGGGGCGTGGGCCGAGGCCGCTTGCGAGACGGGTCTCGGCCCGGTTGCAAGTAAACTCTGGTGCGGTTCAGTTCTCTTGAGCTCAAATGTGAATGCCACACGGACCAAAGGCAGGGAATTGTGTTGAAACGAGTGCGAAACACATGCAGAAATGTCCCCCAAAAATGTGTTGGAAGTGCCGTCTTGTTGCTCTGCTTTCTTTCAGAGTGTGTGACAGGGGTGCTCTTTAAAAGTATATTGTAGAAGCTTGTACTGTGGAACGTCAATTGGTTCCAGTTCAGACCGTGTTAATTTCCGCCAAGTAGGATTCTATTTGTAAATCAATTAATTTTGGTAGAACAAAGAAAACCTGTTTGCAACTTTCTAAATGTGGTTTGTAACACTACTAGAGCACTCTAGACATTAAATAGCACCCCTATAGTCACCTTTACACTCGATTACTTAATATAATAGACATAATAAAAAACTCATAACTTCTGTTACTGCCAACGTGTTCCAGTGCTATGGGGAGCTGAGTGAGAGGCAGACAGGAAGTCACACCGGGGGACGGGTTTCAGAGTTGAGTTTTGGCTTGGTGTGGGTTATGGCCACAACTGTAGCCCATGTTGTATTTTGTTTTTGTTTTTTGATTTGGGATTATGCTGTGACACGATTCGTTCCGGCGGTCAGGCCTGGTGCTTGTGTGTCTCAATGTTTTTATTTATATATGTTTTCATTTTAGTTCCTTTAGGCATTTTTATAGCTGGAAATTAACAATTTAGGCCCCCAACATTTTGGAGTAATAATAAACCGTGTAAAAAAAAACGTGATTGAGTGGAGTTGCGCCAAGTGGTAAGGGAATATTGTACTTTTTTATGTCAAGTTAATGCCCAATTAAGTCCTTACTTGATGCATTATGTGTTTTTACTTCACAGCCTTTGGTCCCGTGACAAAAGTACCAGCGTGACTGCCGAGCGGACCACACAAGTGTGAACTCGGCCCAGGACAAGATCAATTTATCATAAAACAGAGTCAAGTTTGCATACAATATGAGGTTTCTTGGGATGTGCGTTCTCTGTGTTGTACGTTATGCACAGATAGTATATCACAGTACTGCGTTTGCTCTTGTAATACTCCTTTGTTTCACTCTAACTCACATTTTCTTTGAGGCATGTGAACACAGTTGTAATCACAACCCTTTACATTTTAGAGCATGAATCAATTGAAAATTGTCCATAATCCACCGTGGGAAGCTTCCGGGCAACACCGCTGGTTCTGGCAGATTATCCTGCAAAGCAAAAGTTTAATTTTCCTCTCTCTGTCTCAATCTGCAGGCGGCGGGGCACACCAACTCTAAGCTTGGGTCATCTGTCAGTGTTTGTTGTCGGGTGAGACTTGCCTGAAGACGTCTCAGCCCACAGACTTCACGTTACAAAATAAACGGGCACTTTTGGAAATTGATTTTGCTTTAAGAAAGAGATGGTGGTAAATATCTGTTGCTTTATTTTTAGAAGGGAACATATCATCTTCACGGCTGATTAGCACTAATGAAATGCGTCTAATTTGAGAGTTAAAACTCGCATTATTGCAAATGAAATAGCTTGAGGGGGCCTCCTCTGAAAAGATGAGTCATTAGGGGCTGACTTTCTGCTTGATTGTTCTTATTTACACATTAAATTGGAACTGTTACGGCAGCACATACATACTGACTTCAAGCTTGACTGAAGCAGCATTAACATGCGTCTCGGGTCATCCTGTCAAAAGTGGATTCTTAACGTTCTAGCCCCCAAGTGATCTCGCTTTACCGCTCCGTCTTCAAAGAAATCCATGCTGTGTGCTTGATTAAAAAACATGCTGTGTTCTAACCAAGGGAGTGTAAAGCAGGGGTCTCAAGCCTGTGCCATGGAGGGCCGAGAAACTGCAGGTTTTCTTACCAAGCAGGTACTTTAATTGATGAGCCCCTTCCCTCAAATTGAAGGTGTTGATCATTAAAAGCACCTGCTGTAGTGACCGGCTGGAAAGAAACCCTGCAGGGTCTCGGCCTTCCATTGCACGAGTACTGACCCCTGGTGTGAAATACTAAATTTGGTAAGGGAAGAGACTATAGGAATATTAACTTTATCGTTGCTTGTTTTCCGATATGAGATGACCAACATAAAACATAAACATAAAATCCCAAATAATTGTCTGTTCAGAGCAGGGGTCTGAAACTCGTGCCATGGAGGTCTGAGAAACTGCAGGTTTTCTTACCAAGCAGGTGCATTAATTGATGAGCTCCTTGCCTCAAATTGAAGGAGGTGTTGATCGTCAAAATCACCTGCTGTAGTGATCGGCTGGAAAGAAAACCTGCAGGGTCTCGGCCCTCCATGGCAGCAAGTACCTTAAAATAAATAAATCAGTATTTCGTCTGAGAAAGTGTTGTAATGTTACCAGAATAAATACGGAGTATTGTGTGACGAGAAAAGCATTTTAAGTCAGGGGTGTCCAAAGTGTGACCAGGGGTCCATTTGCAAGTGGCTATTTTTTTATTGTTTTTTTACGGCACATTCTAAAAATATAATTTAACAAGAAAACCAAACAAAATAACAAAAAATGACAATAAATATGCAAAAATCAGCAGTACTTTTACAATAATAAAAATCAAAATATTTTGAGAAAAAAGTATTAATCTTAAGAGAAAAAGTAATAATGTTATAAGAATAACTTTTAAATTTTATTAGGAAAAATAACATTTTAGTAGCATAAAGTTTGAAAACAGCAAATAAAGTTGTAATTTTTGGAAAATGATGTTATTATTTTATATGTTATTATGTTAAGGGAATAAAATCAAGTCATCATATGATGAAAAGAACATTTACAAGAAGAAAGTTGAATTGGCCAGAAATAAAAAGCAGCTGTAATTTTACGAGTCGGTATATTAAAAGAAAAAAGGCCCATTTTTACAAGAACAAACTTGATGCAAACATGAGGGAAAATTCTATCATTTTAGTAGCATAGAGTTAAAATATTAAAGAAAAAATATGTCATTTAAAAAAAGTAAAACAAAGGAAACAAATAACTGGTAAAGCTGAGAGGCAGTTTAACACGTATAACTTTTGAAACTTCATCTTCACTTCATGGGTTAGAAAATGTGAAAAGACACCCCTGTTTTAAATTTACACAAAAGTAATATTTTTAAGTCAGTTGCTGACATTTAGTTGTTCCATGATGAAAAAAAATGAATAAGTGTGAATAATATCATTACAAACTTTTTCAAAAGTAATGTTAGATAATTTGCAATAGTTTCATAATAAAATTCCTGCGACTTTTTCACTTTTTTAACTTGCATTATTTTATAATGTTACAACTATAACTATATATAACTATACAAAAAGGGATTTTCTTAAATATTGCAAATTTATTCTGGTAAAACTGCAATTCTATTCCCGTAATATTATATGTTTCTTCATATTGTAGCTCTACTACTATATTCCTGTAAAATCACATCATGGAATGCACATTTTACAGCCGCATGCTTTCAAATCAAGCGTGACAACAACAACAAATCCCATAAAACGTCCGTTTAGAGCGATACCCTTGAACTGCACAAACGGCATATCCGTGATTGGATCAATGTTGGCTCGCAAAGCCAGCAGCCCTCAAGGAAACGCTTGTAAAGGTAAATGGACGTTACAGTGAGCCTTTGTTGTTGCGCAGCATCACACGAATTTTGTCGAAAATTGAACAATTCATAGGCAACAAGTAGCGATGAACATCATTTTGAATTGATTAGTGGCAGCTTGTCAGGCACATACTACATAGATAGAGATACTATATTAATTTCAAAGAGAAATTCTTTTTCAAATGGAATTAATTTAACTTTTGCTTTTACTTTAGAGCAGTGGTTCCCAAACTTTTTTTTGCAGCGCCCCTCCCTGCGAAAAATACGATAATAATGAAACAAGTTTGTGGTAGACCCAAGCAGCCCCCCTGTACCTATCTATCTATCTAGAAATATTTATACCGTATAAAGTATATTTATTTTTACACCATTTAGGTTAAAACATCTCCAGAAGGAATTTTGAATTCATTTCCTGTTAAAATGCGCTTGTGAAAATGCATCGTCAGTAGGGATGCTCCGATCCATCGGCCACCGATTTCTGTAAAAAACTGTGTGATCGGCAAATTTTGATAAAACACTGACAACGCCGATCACAAAAGCCCATCACCGTTGGCTAGCATTGCACTATTGTAGTTAATGGTCTCCTTAAAAAAGATGTCTCATCCTCTGGAAGTTTCAGAGGATGTTGTGAAATATGTTTTTTTGTCTAAATTAAGGTGATTTTATGCTTCCTTTTTCATATCATATAGCCAGTAGCAAGGGTGCAGCCAGGAATGCCATTTGTTATTAATTAGGTATGAATTATTTTCTAATTGTAGTAGTAATTACCCATTTTTGGGCCCCCTGGCAGTCAAGGGACCTTCAAATTGTCCTGACTATTCCCTTTCATACGGCAACCCCTGACGAATAGCACTCATTGTAAATACATTACAATTAATCCGTGTGATTGGTACGGGTTGATTTAAATCCTGGATGATCGGTATCGGTATCGGCAGCATAAAACCCTGATTGAAGCGTCCCTAATACTTATTATAAAATCCTATTAAAATCTCAAGATAAAAAGCTGAAATGAATGTAGAGGTGGTTCATAGACTGTGGTACAAAATGAGTTATAACGTCACCCAGAGCGATATTTCCAAATGTTTTGATCGGATCTCTGTGTTTTCTCAATGTAAGTGAATCCACTTGTGACCGGGACAGCCTCACATGCAGCAGCAAACGTCACCGTTCCACAGAAAGTAGCATTTCCCAAGCCATTCAAACAGTTCTACCTGTTTTTGCAGAATGATCAGATTCCTGACTGAACTGTGTGTTTGCCGGTGAAGTCACTTCCTTAAAACTGAGTAAATGTTGTCCTTTTCTCAAGCACCTCAAGGTAATCCGGATCAATGTGGAGCTTAGCCTTCAGTTCCCAATACTCGCTCCTGTTGGGCTCCACATAAACAGTACTGGGTGCTGTGCAGTACAGTATTGTCTGTTGTACTCGGTCGGGACGCACGTATTGATGCCTTGCGTCAAAGTCTGGCGTGTGCTGACTGGATGGACGTGTTGTGTGCCTGCATGGTAGCGTATTACTGTAGCGTGGTTTCTGCTCCTGGTTGAGTACTTCTTTGTAGTAAGACGGATCGTCTTGGTGCAGTGTGCAAGGCTTACTGAGAGGCTCCGGAGTAGTGGTGCTGTATTCTGAGCCTATCACATTACTAGCTGCTTCTTCATCAGAGTTGCCCAGAAAGGGACCGCTCAGCTCATCAAAATCCCGAAATCCTTCCACCGATTTGCTATCTGTGGACTTCTGGCTGGTACTTCTGCATGTTTGCTCCGAAGGTGGTGGAATATACTCATACACATGTCCAGCAGATGTCCTGACCTTTGGGATGGTTCCTTTTTTGTACAGTCCGTACTCCATGTTGAGAGAACTGATGCAAGCATTCATGGAGTTGTTGTGTTCATTTTGACTCTTCAAATGTCTCTTCCTCATCGTTACGAACAACCCTGCGGCCACGAAGACGGACAGAATGAAGATGAGCAGGAGGGCAAGGATCATCACCGATAACGGAATGGCGCTGTGTTGTGTGTCGGAGTCTAGCGGCGTTTCAATGGTAATGGTGCTGCCGGGTAAGGATTCTTCCGAAGTGGGGATCACAGACGCCGGTGTAGCTGAGTTATTAGGGCAGAAATTAGTCGTCTTGATGTAGCGCATGTCCTCACCGGCCAGCCTTTTGGGTGAGCCACAGATAACGTTGTTTACAACAGTGCCTATGCTGAGCTGTTCCAGCCACATCTTCAAGTCCAGAATGCTACACGAGCAGTCCCAGGGGTTCTCATACAAATCCACTTGCACCAGCGCCGTCAGCTGATCGATCACGCCGCTGACGGGCAGATAACGCAGATGGTTGCTGCGAAGATTGAGCCTGGCCAACGCGAGGCCTCTAAACGTTCCCACCGGTAACGTCTTCAAGAGGTTGTTGTTCAAAAACAGAAGCTGGAGTTTGGGGACATGCTGGAAGGCGTCTGCCGCAACCTCCTTAATAACGTTGTATTCTAAGTACAAGAACTGTAAACTCTCTAGTCCACAGAACATATCGTCTGTAAGGTGGTCTATCAAATTCCCGTTGAGATAGAGTCTCCTGAGATGAGTCAAATCGGCAAAAGCTTTGTCGTGGACCTGAGCTATCCGATTGTTCCCTAGATGAAGCAAATCTAATCCGGTTGCTTCAACGAAATCTGTTCTCCGCACCACAGGGATATAATTTCCTGTGAGATACATCTTTTTAGGATTGTAAGGTTTGGGTTCTAAATCGGAAATGTGCTCAATTTTTCGTTCCTGGCAGTTCACATTCAGGCCGAGGTCGGAAATCTGAAGGTTGCAGGTGCAGGCAGTCGGGCAGTCCAAAGGCACAGGGGATTTGGTTTGATATGAAATAATTTGACCGTAATTCTGAGGTTTGTTTGCGGCCAGGCGAGCAGTCGGTCTAGATTTTAATTTACCCGACTGCCGTGGTCCTTTTGTGGGTCTCGACGATGACCTCGCAATACCAGATGAGGTTAAGGAGGAGGTGGCGATGGCCGGCGTGCTCCTGTAGTAGGCGTCGGTGTTCAAATGCGGCAGCGGCTGCATCTCGTACTCGGCGATGGCTCTCCTCGGGCACAGCTCTTGCTTTGAGACCTCGTCGAGATCCCTCCCATGTAGACGGAAGGGGAACTCGCAAACAACATCTCCAACCAGCGCCGTGTATGATATGCTCTCTAGCCACGTCTTGAGGGCGATCAAGTCACAGGAGCAGTTCCATGGATTCTCCTCCAGCTGCAGCTCCACCACTCTGTTCATGTGCTCCAGCAGACCCGAGTAAGGAAGCACTTTCAGCTGATTCCCCCTCAAGTCCAGATGAGTCAGCGGTACGTGCTGAAAGATGTTCACAGGCAGAGAAGATATCAAATTGTCGTTGAGAATCAGCACCTCCAGGTGCCGAAGTCTGCCAAGGGCATTTGGTGCCACTTGAGTGATGTAATTATAATCAAGCTGCAGATACTCCAGACTTTCAAGACCCCAGAAAAGCTCCTCCTTCAAGGCATCAATTTTGTTATTGTTGAGATGTAATCGTCTGAGCCCCTGAAGTCCTGTAAAAGCTCCAGCTTCAATCAGAGAAATCTCATTATTCCCCAGATGCAGTATGGTGAGTCCTCGATAGTCCACAAAGTCATTAGCGGCAAGCTTCTTCAAAAGATTCCCAGTGAGCAGCAGATGATACTGTGGGAAGTTTAGCGGGTTTATTTCAGACATACTCCCAATGCCCCTATTTTCGCAGCTCACCGTGAGGACTCCCTCTCTCTCCTCACATGCACACAGTCTTTCACATGGTCCTCCTCCGTAAGACATCCCAACTGTGCACACCGAGGCTGCGCTCAGCAACACACAAGCGAGCCAAAGATGCATTTTCCCGGCGTCCCAGCTCAGAGTCCCGCTAAAGTATCCTCAATGTCATCTGGAGGGAAAACAAAAAAAAAAAGGACGGAAATGTAATCATAGACCGTGATGATGGCGCGAGGCAACTCCAACACAACCAGCTGTAGCCTGCGTGAGCCTTATTTGTCGCTACCCAGAGGTAACTTCTGGCCGTGTGACTGCTGATTTAAAACGGCCCAAACAAAGCAGCGCAGGGAGAGCCAACGAGACAGAGCGAGGGGACTCCCTCAGGCAATGTAAATAACAGAAATCAAGGTCAAAGCCGGACATAAGCCCCAGAAAAACAACCGCATCTCGACAGAAGCGCAAAGGCTGTTTTGAGGCTGCTTGAGAACCATGCACGTGGTTTCATTTTGTGTACTTCCAGGCAGGAGCACGTACCTCACACCCACGGGGCGAAACGCGGGCTCGCTCTCAGGGCATCTTTTATGTCTCATCTGTCAAAAACAGCAGGAAAAAAAACAGGATCCCCTCCGGCGCACTCCCCCGATGTCCGAAAGAAAAGGGAGAAAGATCGACTGTGAGGGCTTCTCTTTTTGACACGCCGTGCAGGCGGAGATGTTGCTGCGCCTGGCAACAAAGTTCTTTATTCTCTCTCCCTCTCTCTCTCGTGCGCGCTCGGAATCCATCCATCGCTCTCTCACTCCATCCTCCTTCCCCGATGGTCGGGAGGATGTCAAGTCATTTCATTTCACGCAGAAAAAAATCAGCTCACTGGAGCATCATAGCGAGATGTGGAGAGGAAAAACCAAATAAATATATGTTGACCTACCTTCTGGAGGACCCCCCCTCCACCCCCACCAATTCCCCAAAATATCAATAATTCAGTGAAGCGGAGCATTCTAGCCGTGCTCAAACGGTTTGTTTTAAACCCGCTTAGCGCGTTGTTCATGCCGAAAACAAAACCTCCACCAGGATGTGGCGTTACATCATCCTTGCTGCCTAATCTGTCAATCCGCCGGGGCGAGGTGGCGCATGTTTTTCCGTGACAGCTACACCTGACGGTGGCAGATCATATCAGCTGATATTATCACGCACTGCGGGGCGGGGAAGCGGACGATGCCTGACGCCCGGTCACATGTTGGAGGCCACGGAGCTTCCGTGTTACATTTCAGGCAGTTTGGAAATGGACCGACCCCTGACTGGACCGTCCCAGTCACCCCAAAGCAGCACTAAATTGCTTGCAGGGTGTACTGAAGAACCTTACCAGTCACGTCACCCTCTGCATAATGCATGAACTCAAAGGGACTCGCCAGTGGGACTATTGATCAGTCGCTAGCACCAAAAGAGAAGTAATGGCTCGCAGTGTTTTCTTTTTCTATTGGCCCGCTTGAGTTAGTAAACGAGTCACGCAATGAATGACTCATTGTCCCCACTTGAGCGTTTTCACCTGGTCTTGACGGAAAAACAAACAGTTGTGGCACGATGAGTGTAAATAGCGTGAATTATTCATGCGTTCCGGGTTTTTGTTCGCCCAATTTGCCAGGGGTCTGCAAACACAAATATTGTTCATTCATTCATTCATTTTCTGTACCGCTTATCCTCATTAGGGTCACGGGGATGCTGGAGCCTATCCCAGCTGGCTTTGGGCGAGGGGCGGGGTACACCCTGGACTGGTCGCCAGCCAATCGCAGGGCACATACAGACAAACAACCATTCACACTCACATTCATACCTATGGACAATTTTAGAGTCGCCAATTAACCTAACATGCATGTTTTTGGAATGTGGGGGGAAACCGGAGTACGCGGAGAAAACCCACACACGCACGGGGAGAACATGCAACTCCACACAGAGATGCCCAACGGAGATTTGAACCCAGGTCTTCCAGATCTCCTGACTGTGTGGCCGATGTGCTAACCACTCAGCCACCGTGCGGCCACAAATATTGTTAATGTATATTATTCATTAATCAAATTAGGAGTGGGATAAAAATAGGGATATGGTGATGAGTACCATTGCTACGTCTCACACGTTGGTACTCGGGGTGTAGCGGTGCATCGGTATCTGATTCTTCACTACGGTGCAGAGGCGTGTCAGGTTTGCACGTGGAATAAGATAAAGTGATGGACAGGAAGTGTAACTACATATTAGTCACTTATGTAAACGAAAACAGCGCAGCCCAACCTTTGACTAGCGGGAGTCGTGGCCACCCATAAGGCCGAACGCTTCAAAACGCTCTCACGTCGTTAAAGGGGTCACTGGCACGATTTAATTGTTGTATTCAAAGACACCACATAACCTAAGTTGAATTCACGTTTTGAGTGTGCATGGTCTGGAAATTCCGAGCATTCTTAAATGCAGCAATTTGTACTTCCACGTTAAGACTTATGGTAGTGAGAGATAAGAATATCCACTTCCTGTTTCTCTTTATTTTTCTCTTTGTTTATACCACACAAATGCGCATGATAAAGATGATGTTTCGGACTGTCAGTGAATGCACCACGCGTTGTTTAGTGACAACGAGGAAGGGCCGTTCCCTGGACGAGCAGACAAGTGATGTGCTTGTAAGTTGGAGATGCAATATGCTGTTGGAATTGCACTGCTGTTGATGTGTTTAGAACGAAGCTAATAAAGTGCGATGGACTGTGTGGGGATGCTTGGCTACGTCTGCCATCATAACAGAGGGATGTGGCTTTAAATGACATGCACGTGTTAATGATGCTAAAAAATATTTATAAGATAAATAGTTCAATATACTATTTACCGCCGTTAACGTGCTATTTTTGACAACCCAATATAGTGATATTTTTTAAATTATTTTCTTAATTGGACAATTTGCACAGTTGCATGCTTAATCACTTCATTTTAATGTAATGTGAATATTGATTTTCCCCTACATTAATGTTGTGCGTCTTAATGGGGACGTACTATGGAAAATTGATTTATTTTAATGAAGCGTGCATACATATTTCAGTCTCTGGAGTGCCTGCGCACTCTTCAGCTGAGTAAGTTGCCGTGCAATGAATGTGCAAGAAATGCGTCTTCAAGCAAGTCAAATAATCCAGTATGTATTGAAAAAAAATATGGTGGGCATTAACAGCTCTACCATCAAGAGGATAAAATTCAGTTATACTAATTCAGTAACACCCAGCCGTGTTTCTGCAAGTGTTCACGCTCAGCAGTCGTCATGGTGACGCAAAGCTGTGCTTGTGTTGCAGAAGAGGGTGGCGGGGTAAGCAGTGGCATGTGGTTGGCACGTCTCCTTCACAGTCGGACGGGTCTTAGTTCAACTCACTAGATTGCACGTTAGTGTTGTTTTGGAAGGCTTCCTCCCACGGTCATACTACATACTACTACTAAAGATCATTCACACTCACATTCACACATTTATTACCATTATTTGCTTTGCAGTCAGTTTTGGTACAGCCATATAAATCTATATGTACTTTCCCACTTTTTGCCCTTCAAATGTTATTTTTTGTGAACAGACATTTCTTAAAGGTCACTGGTGTGCATAGAGATTTTTTTGGACTTCTACGGGGGAGGGGGTTACAAAATACCTGTCCACGTGTAGTTGAGTCATGACTGCCATGTTGGCTTAGCGTCAGGGGGTAGAAGGAGAGACACCTGTCATGCCCTTGTCAGGCTGACGCCGTGCCACTCATGTGGAAGCCTGTCAAGTGTTATACATCGCTGCAAAGCATCAGCCATCCTCTCTCATGGGAAGAGGGAGAGCAGCCTGAAGACGACATTCGACATGCATGCTGTTCGTCTGTTTATTCCGCCTTCGGCGTGTCATGCGGCCTCACGCATATAAAAAATAAACTGGGGTGCCATTTACATTTCGTGACGTATGTTGTCGCTCTGTGATCACGATGGAGTTGCAGGCAGGTTGGCTAAATGCTACGGTAGTCTACAGTGGAATTTCAAACTATACTGTACTGTACTATACGCCTAGGCCTGTCATGATAATGGATAAATCAAACAATAAAAAAAACATAGTAATTTTGCTGGCCTGGATTGTTTTTCTCTCTCTGAAATTAGTTTCATGATGGATGTTAATTAATAATCTCCGTCCTTGTTAATTTCATGTTGGCAGCCGGTTGTCGGTTTTGTGTCAACGACAGTAGCCACCCCTCACTGTGCCAGGACTGCTCCCTATAATTGCATCTAAGGTACTTAAACTTCTCCGCTTGAGGCAATACCTCATCCCCGACCCGGAGATGGCACTCCACCCTTGCCCGGGCGAGAACCATGGACTCGGACTTTGAAGTGCTGATTCTCATTCCAACCGCTTCAACCTCAGCTGCGAACCGATCCAGTGAGAGTTGAAGGTCACTGCTCGATGAAGCCAGCAGGACCACATCATCTGCAAAAAGCAGAGATCGAATCCTGCGGCCACCAAACTGAAACCCCTCAACGCCCTGGCTGCGCCTAGAAATTCTGTCCATGAAAGTAGTGAACAGAATCGGTGACAAAGGGCAGCCCTGGCGGAGT
>QODF01000165.1:2527685-2601662 GCA_024372805.1 Oostethus manadensis
ACTGGTTCCAGAGCCCTTGCCGTGCGTTGAGGTGAGTCCGACTATATCTAGCCGGAATTTCTCCACCTCACGCACCAGCTCAGGCTCCTTCCCCGCCAGAGAGGTGACATTCCACGTACCGACAACTAGCTTCTGTAGCCGAGGATCGGACCACCAAGGCCTCTGCCTCCGGCCGCCACCCAGCTCTCTTTGTACCCGACCCCTTTGGCCCCTCCCACGAGTGGTGAGCTCATGGGAGGGGGGACCCACGTTACCTTTTCGGGCTGTGCCCGACCGGGCCCCATGGGTGCAGGCCCGGCCACCAGACGCTCGCTATCATGCCCCGCCTCCGGGCCTGGCTCCAGAGGGGGGCCCCAGTGACAGGCGTCTGGGCGAGGGATAACAAAGTCCAATTGTATCATTCATCATTAGGGTCTTTTGAGTCGCTCGCGGGTACAAGCGACCGAAATGAGTTTTCTCCACAGGGTGGCTGGGCTCTCCCTTAGAGATAGGGTGAGAAGCACTGTCATTCGGGAGAGACTCGGAGTAGAACCGCTGCTCCTCCGCATTGAGAGGAGTCAGATGAGATGGCTCGGGCCTCTGGTTAGGATGCCTCCCGAATGCCTTCCCGGGGAGGTGTTCAGGGGACGTCCAACCGGTAGGAGGCCTCAGGGAAGACCCAGGACACGTTGGAGAGACTATGTCTCTGAGCTGGCCTGGGAGCGCGTCGGCATCCGCCGGGAAGAGCTAGACGAAGTGGCCGGGGAGAGGGACCTCTGGGCTTCCCTGCTTAGGTTGCTGCCCCCGCGACCCGACCTCAGATAAGCGGAAGAAAATGGATGGATGGATAATTGCATCTGCAATTTTATTTAAAAACTCTGGACTTTCCATTTACAATGTTAAATACTTTTGAGAAATTCAAACGTATTGCTTTTGATATGATTATTATGCAATATTATGCCTTATAATTAATGAAATAATTGTCTAAAAAATGTTGTCCATTATCGATTATCAAGAATAATTTGTAGAACAATCATCGTTCAATTTGATATTGTCACATCCCTACGTACGCCTTGAACGTCCCACAAGCCCACGCCTCAGAAAACGATAGATTTCGAAACTTCAGCATCTATACAATGGATATCAATTGAAGTGATATCACCACACATGGCTATTAGGATTTTCAGAAGTGATGACAGTCATAGAACTGTAAGTGTAGCGCTCGATGCATTTTTGTGTGTGTCAGCTGTGGGTCACCCCCAAACATGAGTCCTTGTCGAAATACACATGTGATTGTTATCATTGGTGAACTTCTTTTTACACTTGCACCACAGCTAAAATAACTAAAATCTGTACAATTACGTTTTTTTGAATGCAGGAGCAGATTCCTTATATTTCCGTGATTTCCATCCATCTATTTTCTATGCCGCTTATCCTCACTTGGTTCTCTGGGTATGCTGGAGCCTATCCCAGCTGACCCCGGGCAAGAGGTGGGGTAATTGTCTTAATTTCCTATGGGAAAATGTCATGCCTAATCCAAGCATTTGATTATAGGGGTTACCATTAATGAAAAAAAACAATAAAAAAAGCAACTATACATTCATTGGAGTACAGAATAGTCCAGCGTTGCCTGTCTGTCAAGACTGGTAGACAAATGCAGGCGATGCGTGATTGTGATCATCTTTGTTTAACATCTCCCAGGCTTCCCTGACACCAAGCAACAACTTGGTGTGGAACCACTCTCCGCGCGCGCGCGCACACACACACACACACACACACATTACATATGCAACTGGCAGCATAACAAATGAGCGGAAGACAATATGGTGGCTAACTGTTCTGCTCCGAGGTCAGAAATAACGCGCTCAGAGATGCTGATCTGTACGGCTGTGCAGTAGATGATGGTGGCCTCTTCTGATAAATGCTCCTTACAGATGGCGCAGCACACTTTGTCATGCGCGTCCAGCTGGAGCAGACAAGAGAGTTTGGCATCGTGGAGATGTGCTCTACTGCTGTCTGGCAACATCTTTACTAGCACTGCTCTAACAAGGCGTCCTTATGGCGCACTCTCTGCAATGCCACTGAAGCCAATATCCTGGGCGATGACTGGTGCTGGTACTGGTGACCCGTACTTGATTCATCACTGGGTGCCAGTAGCTGTTTTTTTTACATGCTCTTAAAGTGATAGGACATCTGTCGTGTTTGTCCCGTGCAAAGTCAGGGGTGTCCAAAGTGCGGGCCGGGGGCCGTTTTCTGTCCGCAGCGTGTTTTTTTTATCGGCCCGCGACAAACCAAAGCATTCAGCAAAAACGGGAAAGTAGAGCAAAAGGCAAAATGTCAAGAGAAGAAACAGAAATGCTGATACAAATATCCATCCATTTTCTAGGACGCTTATCCTCATGAGGGTTACGGGGGTATGCTGGAGCCTATCCCAGCGGACTTAGGGCGAGAGGCAGGGTACACCCTGGACTGGTTGCCAGTCAATCCCAGTTGTTACAAATAATTAATAATTGTTTTTAAATATATCTAAAGTTTAAAAAAAATAAAAATAGCAAATACATACGGTAAAAACATGAAGTTGGGACACCACAAAGCTGGTTCGTAGTCGAATATGACTTATTAATACTGAAAAACATGCATATTGATGCAAAGTATGTATTTTTTGCCTACATCAAGCATTCCCAAGCATAAAAATGGCAAAAATAACTTAAATACAAATATAAGGCATTCAGAAGAATACAAATACACTTTGAACGATACAATAAACACATAGCATGATGAATGTATATGGTGTATTCTACAGTAGAGTACAGCACAGTACAGTACAGTAGTATTCTACACCGGTATTCTGTAATGTTACTGTGATGTTCAGTGAGAAATAAAAGCACCAGACGTACAATAATCGCTAATAACAAACCCCAATAACAACACGGGCTACTGAAACTCAACTCTGAACCTTTGACGTCACTTCCTGTCCACCCTCACTTAGCTCTTCAGGTGTCGGAACATATGTACAGCATATCTTATTTATGCCATGTTATGTCTACTATATTGGGTATTATGAGTGTAAATATCATTATAGGGGTGTTATGTCCTGTCGAGAGGGCTCTAATAATGGTAAAATCTGTATTTATAACGTCGTAAACGGGTAAAATATCCCAATAATAAACAAGAAATACTTATCACAATCGGGTCTGGAACCAATTAACCGCGATAACCAGGGTGTTATTGTACAATCGTTATATTTCCTCAACCATTATATTAGATCAATACCTCAGACACTCAGAACTATTATGCTGGATGTTAGCATGTTAGCATTACTTGCATGGTAACATTGCATAGTAGCGTTTTAGCCAATTTCATAGGTAGACGCTATTATGCTAGGCGTTAGTCTGCTAATGTTAGCATGTCAACATTGCTAGCATGCTAATATTATCATAGTAGCATTTTTAGCCGTTCTCATTGGTAGACACTAACGTGAACACCTAGCGCTACCATGTTAGGCGTCAGCATGCTAACATTTGCATTTTAGCATTGCTAAAATGTTAACCTTAGCATAGTAGCATTTGTAACTATTTTCTTGGGAAAATACCTTAGAATTCAAACTTGGAAATACCTGGGAGTAGTCAGAGTACAGCTTGAATAGCAGAACAGATTTACCGTCACCTGAAAATTAGTCAACATACGGCCATTATTGTCTAATGAGTGCCAAGCTGTCCTGCCTACAATCCAGTCATGGTCTGGGGATGCATGAGTGCTGCCGGCCCTGGGGAGCGGCGGTTCATGAAGAGAAACATGAATTTCCACATGGAGTGGACAAGCATGTCTCCTCCAGACCTGAACCCCAATTGAGCACCTTTTGGGACACCCCTAAGCTGTAGGATACTATGTGAGTTGCACACAGACTACTCTAAAGGACATTTTGTTTCTATACCTGTGTTAAGCAAAAAGAAAAAGCCTGGCGAAAGGTGGGGTTAAATCTTCCCTGTTCTCTTACCACCAGCAGAATTGCCTGCTAAAGTTGAAGGTTGTTTTTGATAGTCTGTGATAAACCTTGCGAGGATATCAGCGGGGAAGAGGAAGAAGAGGAGGGAGGCTTCTGCGCACACAAGATCCAGTTTTTCCGAGCATGAAAAGCATCTTGGAGAACAAGCAAACTAACAGCAGGAAGCCTACTGAATTATTACTTGTTTCCATGCAGAGGGGAAGAGGATGATGCTGATGATGAGGGCATTACTGGTCATCATGGACATCAGCCTTATGGATCCACATGATCCTGAGACGTTAACAAGCTCTGTGGCGGCCTAATGCATTGGCTAGAATTCCACGGCAAAGAAAGATAGGATAGGCTGTGATGCATTAAATATGTTTTCTTTTCTGTCAGCGTTTAGTGATTTACACCAGAAATATTAGCCCTACGTTTATTTTATCTACATGTTTAGACCATGAAAACATGCCAGGGAAAAGTTTGAATGACTTCAAGAATTGTGCTAACATTAGCATGCTAACACCTAGAACAACAGCGATAAGTATATATATAAGTGCCTACCTCTGAAAATGCTAAAAATGTTGGGATAATTACGTGAAAATGTTAACACCTTGCGTAGCGCAAAATATCTGCCTATTAAAATTCATGAAAATCGAAAAAAAAATTTGCTAGTATGCTATTGTTAGCATGCTAGCAATGCTAACATGCTAGCATGCTAAAACCAAACGCAATACTGTCTACATAAGAAAATAGCTAAAAATGTTAGTATGCTACTTTTAGCATGCTAACATGCTAGCACCTAACATGAGAGTGCAAAGTGTTTATATAAGTGTCTAGTGTCTACCCATGAAAGCGGCTAAAAATGTTACTGTGTTAATATTAGCATGCTAGCAACACTAACATGCTAACGTTAGCATGCTAACACCTAGCATGATAGAGCTAAATGTATATAAATGTCTATTCATGAAAACAGATAAAAATGCTACTATGCTATTGTTAGCATGCTAGCAATGCTAACATGCTACCACCTAACGGTGCAACATGTTTCTATAAGTTTAGCCCTTTGACAAGGGCTAAAAATGCTACCATGCTAATCTTTGCATGCAACCAAAAACAAAACCTCCATGTTCGCACTTTCATCTTAAAATCAAAATCTAATCTCCTAAAATAAAAGAAAGGGGACTCAATATAAATAATATATATTAATAAAATATATAAATATTAATACAACATGAAATAAATAATTTGCAAGTCTTTATTGGTACAATTTCAGATCATCTTCCGCTTCATGGGCAATTTCACTAATTGATTCATATTGTCTTATCATATTTTTTTATTTAGCTATTAATTGTTGGCGAAAGAGCCGTCATTTTTCAGTGGCATGCCTCCTAAAACTTGCATCTTTCCAAATGCTACTACAGTAAAATACAATGTATGTGTGTACACAGGATATTTTATGACTTTAGAAGCTGGTGTTTTTTTTTTTGTGTGTATTTCAATGTCATGTGATTAGAAAAAATGAGGGAGGAATAAATGTTCTTTTTCAAAAATCAGTTACTGTGACGCCATCTGCTGGTGAAATCCAATATGTCTTCTTCCAACAAAAGTATATCATACATACAGTGCATATTTTTATCATAGCAGTTTTCATTATAAACAGGGAGGTTAATTCACATCAGCAGCCGGGTGGAAAGGAAATGAATAAAGTGCCGTTGCCTGATCCGTGTTAACGAGAAATGGACCTTTTGAAGACTGCAAGTGTGCAAATTTGATGTGATGGAAAAACAAATCATGACAACATGGAATCAATCATATTTTTTCACTGTTCTGTATTATTAGTGTATTATCTCTGTGATTCCAATCAGTTTATTTTTCTTAAACAAAAACAGCCCTTCATTTGCACATTTCATTTGTACTCAGTTGGATCACGGCGCCTGCCAGTTTCTGTTTGTCAGCACGCTCCTAACCCACCCAACGTTTTTCCGGCTCAACCTGCCGTTGATGTTGCAAATGGAGTTTTTCCACCGAGGGGCACATACTGAAAAATGAAAGTTGCAAGGGCCGTTTTGTTTTTTGGCAAAACATATCTAAATATGCAGATATATACTCAGTTTTATATATTAAATATATTACATAGGTGAGAAATAGCCTATTATTAATAGCAACTTCGTCTTTGCATTTTTTAACGTTTGAATTTTATAGTTACAGTAAATAATCTTCATACATGTTCTTTTCATAATACATTTTTATGACTTTATTTCCATTTTTTTGTTTGTTTTCATAATATTGTGACTATTTTTCTATTATTATTTCTACTCTATGCTACTAAAAAGACGTTATATTTCCTTATAATAATACAAAGTTATATATGTATGTACAAATATGACATTATATTACACCATTTTTGTCTTATTAAAAGTTTGGACACACATTCTCATTATATGCATTTTCTTAATTTTCATTAATATTTACATCAGGGGTCGGAAACCTTTTGGGCTAGGAGAGCCACAAAGGACATATTTTCAATAGTATTTTGTAAGAGCCATGTCCTATTTTTTTTTAAAAGTGACTACGACTAAAAGTGTGCCAACAATTTTAGAAGATAATACGTCTAAATTGGATGGATGAAAGTGCGGAGAAGGTTTTATATTTTGAATGTTTTTGTAACTCTGTGATTCCTGTCAGCTGCACGGTTGTCGAGTGGTTTGCTCCGCTGGACATCTCTGTGTGGAGTTTGCATGTTCTCCGGGTTCTCCGCTTTCCTCCCACATTCCAACAACATGCATGTTAGCTTAACTGGCGACTCTAAACTGTCTAAATGAATGTGATTGACTGGCGACCAGTCCAGGGTGTACCCCGCCTCTCGCCCAAAACCAACTGGGATAGACTCCAGCATACCCGCCACCCTAATAAGGATAAGCAGCATAGGCAATGGATGTGATTCCTGTCATGTTTGAATTAAAATGTCAAACAAAACAATTACATCTTTTATTCCTTTATTCCCAAAATATTTAAACTTTTTACCAAATAATTTTTTTTTCCACCCAAATACTCCCAAAATTACAACTTTAATTTGTTTTGTTTTTTTAATATTGCAACATTTAAACAATAAAAATGAACTCTGTTAGTAAAATGACATTGTTTTTACCCGGAAAATGGAATGGAATAATTACCAGTTTATTCTCATAAAGTTGTGGCATTTTTCTCTTAATATTTTGACTTCCCAAAATTACAGCATTTTTTTCAATTTCTGCTGTTTATTTTTATTTTCATTTTCCAACTTTTCTCATAACTATGACTTTATTCCTGAACATTTTGACTTAAATCTCCCGATATTATAACCTTTTCCACACCCTAATTTTTTGGTTAGATTACAACTTTTTGCTACTTACTTAAAGTGTTAAATAGGATTTTTAGGTTGTGCCGCGGGCAAACAAATCAGTCAGACCGCACTTCGGACACCCCTGTTGTAAACCAAGATATGTTACATACATTTTAAGAAAAAAACAAAACTAAAATAAATAAATGTTATGGTGTTTAGAAACTTCTGAGAGCCAAATGTGGTCATCAAAAAATGGCTTCTGATTTACATAATAGTTTCTCACAGAAAGCATCAAACCTTTGAGGAATTTGTACTTCACTAAAAATGTGAATAACTCTAAATTTGTCTTATATTTTACATTCCTCAAAGTCGCCACCCTTTGCCTCTTTGATAGCCCTCAATGAGCTTCATGAGGTAATCAGGTCTCAGGCGTGCCTTATCCTGGTGGAATTTCTCGCCTCATTCCTGGGGTTGTGTTGTGCAGAGGTCAGGTTGATGCAGACAAGTGTTGGGATTCACATCATGGCAAGAAGCAATCAGCTAAGTAAAGACAAACAAGCGGCCATACTTTCAGAAATGGAGGTCAGTCAGTCGGGGAAATTGCACAAACCTTAAATGAGAAGGTGTGTCCAAACTTACTGTATGTATTACATTATATTTTTGTAAAATGACTGCAGATGTTTCCATTTTACAGAACCTGCATAACCTGAACCTGCGCATAACCTGAGACTTGGGCCACCAACGAAAGAATACATGTTACCAGGAATAACGTGTTACATTTCGTACTTGTGAGGGTAAATGCCTTTTTTTTCTTCTCAGCGCCTTAATGTGACTCATGAGGTTGAAATGATGAATCACCGTGACGTGGCAAGAACGTGCAATTCCACCCTCTGCCGCAGGGTGTCACTGTTGACCCACAGAACGAGCATCAGAATAACAATTACTGCATCCCTCTTTCTGTCACTATTCAATGTGCACAGCTAAATTGGATATAAATCCAATTTTGCCAATTGGTGCATGTATCAGTTCCACACACACACACACACACACACACACACACACCGCTCCAATCTTTTTATTTGATTTAAATGTTCATTTGCATTCCAAAAGTAATCTAATTTCCTTACTTCTGTCACAGCAACTTTGCCAAAGGATGGCACAGTAACGAATGGCAAAGCGGGACTGTATTTTAGGAACACGAGCACACGTAGCGCGTGGATGTCACCGCACTCGCCCGAACGGGAAAAACCCCAACAACAACAGGTAAACACGATAATCCGTCTGCAGTAAATAGCTGCCAACAAAATCAAAGGTCAGTCTAGGAGCAGGACTGTCGACTGTCTCGCAGATAACGAGCTGACACGTCCACTAAGGTCAATTGCCGTCTCTGTTTGTGTGTGCGTGTGTTTGAAGCCAGACACCACTCGGCCCCTCTTAATTAAATACCACACTGCGCTTATCTCCTCTTCTCATGCTGACACGCAAGCTAAAGACACTTTTTCATTTTTTTTTGGCCTGCTCTTGAATAAACACAACAAGCTGGGCGTGCAGGTTAGGTTCTGAATGGCACAGGCGGACCCGGGCGCTGAAAAAAACGCAGTGTGCTAATCTGATGCAGGGAGATCTCTGCAGGGCTTTATCTTTGGACTTGGATGACTCGCGAGCTGAGGTAATTACCTTGGTCAGAGAGGTCGTTCGGAGCGTATTGGAAAAGGAGCTGTGCAGGGAAGTCAGCCATGTTTAACCAGGAGTCGTCACATGCAGGGGGGCAGTTCATATGGAACGGAAATGCACCTCACTCAATCACTTTTTTCAAAATATTGAAAATTTGGCTTTTTCGCCGATATTTGATATGCCGATATTGTCCAACTCTCAATTTTCGATTGCGATATCAACCGATACTGAGATGTGTGACATCACACATCTCCTGTCGTGGAATGAATACACATCTGTTGTGAAGCTAATGCATATAGCATCAGCAATTAGCCTCTTGATGTGGCTGTAAACAGCAGTGTGGAACACAGTGCATTTCAGAAGAGGAGTCTCCCGCTGATACTACCGCGTCTGTCTGCCCCTACTTCCGCATTGTTTTACATTCCCGCTACTCCGTGGACATCGAATGAATTAGGGACGTCTCAATTCACATTTTTTGGCTTCCGATCCAATTTGTTTATAGTCTTCCCGATCAGATCCGGTACCGGACCTTTTTTTTAATAATTAACTTTTGATACAAACTTGAATTTTCGTTTGCTTCAAAGCATTACAAATAATTCAACCAAAGTGTTGCTGAATTCCCTTTTTTGTTACACAGCGTGACCAACAATATTGTTTGGCTTTTGTCACAAACCTCGGATGATTTAGGTCTCTGATGAAAATAAAAGTCCATCCAATAAAAGATAAAATTGGAAAAAATGGCGTGAAAAATACTGTAGGTATATTGTGTTGTTCCAAGCTGCTGTTTAGTGTGAGGCCTATAGAGGGCAGTGGTGTTCAGCATACCGGTTAGAGCTGAAAGTGTTGTTGGACTGCCCATCTGCTGAGGAACATCTGCTCGAAGGACTGAATGCTGACGTCGAATTATATATTATTATATAATACTTTTACGGTAGGACTAATCTTTTGACATGGTTATTGTTTTAAAGGTGACATTTTTTGACAAAGTCTCTTCAATGCAATAGTAAATTATTCAAGGTCATAAGTAAGGACCAGTGGTTAGAGCAGCGCCTCCTGTGCGAGCTCCATGACAGAGGAGTCTGGGCACAGTGAGGGGAATCTACCGCTGTAACTACGGAGTCGAATATCCAGCGTCCAAAGTGAAATTACCTACGCTACGGTACACCACGGACATGTCTGCACGGTGGTGATGCGTTTACCGCACCTACCGTGTTGGCGTGTGACCTAGGGTTACGGAAACTGGATCGGCCCGATTTCATGTCGGAAGCTGATCCTATTTGATCTTGAAACCTGAACATTTGCTCGCAACATCCCTGTTATGAATGGGAATACTGTGAAGTGTTTTCCACAACATTGGCAAATGATGCCATCAAAACGATGTTATAGTGACCAAATCATGCAGTCTATGGGCCAAATACAATCAAAGGTAATTGTTAGGTCTTACCTGTGAAAGGTATCCCTGGGATTTGGTTTTGGTAGTAAAACGAGTCATAGCCTTCCATGTAGCACATGAATGAGGCATCTTCCCCAGTCTGACACTTGCCACATTCAATATGGCGACGACTTTGAAGTCGATGCTGCGTCTATATATTTATGTATATGCGTTACCCCCCTCACTGTTTGTGATGCTTTGACAACCCGGTTAAAGCACATGGGGGTTCAAAGTCTATATACTCCTGAATTTTGCATAGGAACACGCCCACCAGTGTTGCTTAGATCGAAGTTACAGATGTACGCCATCTTCTGGTTTAAAGTATTCGCTACATGCAAATTCAGCAATGTTGCGCTTAAAGGGCTGCATTGTTTTTTATCCACCCATCCATTTCTCCAAGGTGTCCCAGCTGTGAGACATAATCCCTACAGCATGTCCTGGCTCTGCCTTCTCCCGGCTGGGCATGCCCGGAACACCTCACTAGGGAGGCGACTGGGAGGCATCCGGACTAGATGCCCGGGCCACTTCGACTGGGTCCTCTTGATGTGAAGGAGCAGTGGCTCTACTCCGAGCTCCTCCCGGATGACCGAGCTCCCCAACCCCCCTTTTGGAGATGAAATGATTTCTGCGCCCCCCGTCCTGAAAAATACGGTAATAATGAAACCTGTTTGTGGTAGTCCCACACCGTCCTGTCATAACGCTGGGTCCCCATAGGTGGCGCACCCCCCAGTTTGAAAAGACTGGTTTAGGGATTAAAAATGATGTCCATCCATTTTCTATACCGTTTATCCTCATTAGGGTCACGGGTATGCTGGAGTCTATCCCAGCTGACTATAGGCGGGAGCCTGGTGCACCCTGGACTGGTCACCAGTCAATCACAGGGCACACATACTGTAGACAAAGAAACATTCACACTCACTTTCATACCGATGGACAATATAGAGTCACCAATTAACCTAACATGCATGTTTTTGGAATGTGGGAGAAAACCCACACAGATGCCCAACGGTGATTCGAACCCTCCTCTACTGACTTTGAGGTCAACATGCTACCCACTCAGCCACCGTGCGGCCCCTTAAAAATGATGTGTTTTCAGTAATATAGCTGAGATTTTAGAAAATGTTATGGAAAGGGACTGTGTGAAACTTGCTTCAAAATACATTTTTTTTAACAACAAAAAAAAAATAGAAGAACAGCACAGCCAGCAAGCATATGCTGCCAATAATGGCTTAAAAGAACAGATTGTACAAAGCATGTCTACATTTTTCCCCAATTGCAAAGTAAACAGGCATAAACATTATTGTGAATTTTTGTTCTGCAGGACTAAAATAACCGGCCTTCATGGCTTTCACTCACGGCTTTTGGTTGTCATGTACGTGTCCGTAGCGTCCACACACACACAAAAGCAGTCTCAGACAGGCAATCATCAATTTGCAGTCATGTTGTTACCACAGGCTACAGAGTGGAACCTTGGTTAGCGTCATTAATTCATCCCAGATGATCCGACTAACTGAAACGTACTCTAGCTGCATCAATATTTCCCGTAAGAAATTATGTAAATCTAATTAATCCATTCCAGAAACCCAAAAATGCCAAAACAAAACAGGTTTTTTCCAGTGCATTATCATTCCCAGTGTAATATAAGTGTTTATGATACGCCCCCAAAGAGTTTCCTCAACCGCCATCTTCTTAAAGATTATCTAGTAAAAATATGAACTGAAATCAAGCCACGTGGTAGCATGTTGGCCTCACAGTCAGGAGGTCAAGGGTTCGAATCCCGTGCGTGCGTGGGTTTACTCCGGTTCCTCCCACATTCCAGTTAGGTTAATTGGCGACTCTAAATTGTCTAAATGAATGTGAATGACTGTGATTGACTGGCAACCAGTCCAGGGTGTACCCCGCCTCTCGCCCAAAGCCAGCTGGGATAGGCTCCAGCATACCCGCGACCCTAATGAGGATAAGCGGTATAGAAAATGGATGGATGGATAGTCACTGAAAACGACAGATTGATTGCAAGATAGACTAGAAAGCCGAGTGACTGCATGCAGTTCCGGTCGTCAGGAAACACTTACGGGCAACAGGCGCAAACAAGCACAGCCACGAACGCACCCGACGAAAGTGACATACTCACAACAAAAATAACATTCACTAATATTGAGTTGTGGGGAGTGTGATGTGTTTTACTGGCAGTGATAGCTACAACAGCTTAGCCGCCTGACACTGCATCAGCCATCAGCGCTAGGCTGGATAGCATGGAGCATATTAGCAGGAATGTGCATGTGAATCTTGGGGGTTTTTGACTTTTGATTTCCACCTGCAGGGGAAAGCATGAGGGTCCGGTGCATTGCGATTTGGGCAGTGGTCGAGGGCGGGTGTCCAGGTGACCTGGTCTTCGGCGGCCAAATCTGGTTCTTGGGACAAGGATTGTCACTTTTCTGGTCGGGAAGGAGCCCGAGCTTGTGGAAGAGCCGGAGAGATTCCGACTAGATATAGTCGGACTCACCTCAACCCAAAGTTTGGGGTCTGGAACCAAATTCCTTGAGAGGATCTGGACCTTGTTTTTCTCTGGAGTTGCCGCAGGGGAGAGGCGGCGAGCTGGTGTGGGCTTATTGTTAGCCCCCCGGCTTGGTGCCTCTGTGTTGGAGTCAGCCCCGGTGAACGAGAGGGTTATTTCCCTACGCTTTAGGGCTGGGGAAAGGGTCCTGACTGTGGTTTGTGTGTATGTGCCGAACGGCAGTCGAGTACCCAGCCTTCTTGGAGTCTATCAGAGGGGTTCTGGGGAGCACCCCAGCTGGTGACTCCATAGTTCTGCCGGAAGACTTCAACGCCCATGTGGGCAATGACAGTGTGACTTGCGTGGTTGGGAGGAACGACCTCCCTGACCTGAACCCGTGCGGTGTGTTGTTGCTGGACTTCTGTGCGAATTACAGTTTGTCTATAACAAACACCATGTTCGAACATAAGGATGTCCATAAGTGCACTTGGGACCAGGACACCCCAGGTCGCAGGTCTATGATCGACTTTGTGGTCGTATCATCAGACCTGCGTCCGCATGTTCTGGACACGCGGGTGAGGAGAGAGGCTGAGCTGTCAACTGACCATCACCTGGTGATGAGTTGGATTAGATGGCGGGGAAGGATGCCGGACAGACCTGGCAGACCCAAACGCGTAGTGAGGGTGTGCTGGGAATGTCCGGCAGAGTCTCCCGTTTGTCGAGTCTTCAACTCTCATCTCTGGCAGAGCTTCGCCTGCATCTCGAGGGAGGACCGGGATATTGAGTCTATGCCGTATTCTGTGCCTCCATTGCTGAGGCAGCCAGTTGTAGTTGCTGTCCCAAGGTGGTCGGTGCCATTCGTGGTGGCAAGCCCCGAACCTGATGGTGGACACCGGGGGTTAGGGCTGCTGTCAAGCTGAAGAAGGAGTCCTATCAAGCACGGATGGCTTGCGGGACTCCCAAAGCAGCTGACAGGTACCGGCAGGCCAAGCGGCACGCGGCTTCAGCGGTGGTCGAGGCAAAAACTTGGGGGTGGGAACAGTTCGGTGAGGCTATGGAGCACGACTTTCGGTCGGCCTCAAAGAGGTTCTGGCAAACCGTCCGACACTTTAGAAAGGGGAAGAAGCCCCCAGTTCACACTGTTTACAATGCGGAGGGGGGCATGCTGACCTCGACTGTGGATATAGTTGGTCGGTGGAAGGAATACTTCGAGGCCCTTCTCATTCCCACTGACATGCCTTTCGTAGAGNGTGGCAAGGCTCCGGGGGTAGACGAGTTCCGCTCAGAATTTCTCAAGGCTCTGGATGTTGGAGGACTGTGTTGGTTGACACGCCTCTACAACATTGCATGGAAGTCAGGAACAGTACCTCTGGACTGGCAGACCGGGGTGGTGGTCCCCATTTTTAAAAAGGGTGACCGGAGGGTGTGTTCCAACTATAGGGGGATCACACTCCTCAGCCTTCCTGGGAAAGTCTACTCCAGGGTGCTGGAGAGAAGGGTACGACCGTTAGTCGAACCTCGGTTAGAGGAGCTGCAATGTGGTTTTCGTCCCGGTCGCGGAACACTGGACCAGCTCTACACCCTTGCAAGGGTACTCGAGGGTATGTGGGAGTTTGCCCAACCAGTCTACATGTGCTTTGTGGACCTGGAAAAGGCATTCGACCGTGTCCCTCGTGGTGTCCTGTGGGGGGTGCTCCGGGAGTACGGGATTGATGGTCCGCTTCTACGTGCCATTCGGTCCTTGTACAATCGAAGCAGGAGCCTGGTTCGCATTGCCAGCAGTAAGTCGAGCTTGTTTCCGGTGAACGTTGGCCTCCGCCAAGGCTGCCCTTTGTCACCGATTCTGTTCATAATCTTCATGGACAGAATTTCTAGGCGCAGTCAAGGTGTTGAGGGAGTCCAGCTTGGTGACCTTAGGATCTCGTCTCTGCTATTTGCAGACGATGTGGTCCTTATGGCCTCATCAGGCTGTGACCTTCAGCGTTTACTGGAGCGGTTTGCAGCTGAGTGTGAAGCTTCTGGGATGAGACTCAGCACCTCCAAATCCGAGGCCATGGTTCTCAGTCGGAAACGGGTGGACTGTACCCTCCGGGTTGGGAGTGAGGTCTTGCCTCAGGTGGAGGAGTTCAAGTATCTCGGGTTCTTGTTCACGAGTGAGGGAAGGTTGGAGCGTGAGATCGACAGACGGATCGGTGCAGCATCTGCAGTAATGCGGTCGCTGTACCGGACCGTCGTGGTGAAGAGAGAGCTGAGCCGGAAGGCAAAGCTCTCTGTTTACCGATCGATCTACGTTCCCACCCTCACCTATGGTCATGAGTTATGGGTCATGACCGAAAGAATGAGATCGCGGATACAAGCGGCGGAAATGAGTTTCCTTCGTAGGGTGGCTGGACTCACCCTAAGAGATAGGGTGAGGAGCTCGGCCATCCGGGAGGAGCTCAGAGTACAGCCGCTGCTCCTTCACATCGAGAGGAGCCAGTTGAGGTGGCTCGGGCATCTAGTCCCGGGCGCCTCCCTGGTGAGGTGTTTCGGGCATGCCCAGTCGAGAGAAGGCCCCCGCCTGGACACGCTGGAGGGACTATGTCTCACAGCTGGCCTGGGAATGCCTTGGTGTCGTCCCGGTGGAGGTGGAAGAGGTCGCTGGGGACCTGGAAGTCTGGACTTCCCTACTGAAGCTGCTGCCCCCGCGACCCGGACCCGGATAAGCGGTAGAAAATGGATGGATGGAGGATTTGTTTCCGCACTCGACCATGACAGGTGATTTCCCGTAAAGTAGAATTTAATATTGATAAAGAAAATATTTTAGCAGTTAGTGCACAGAAAATCAATTTAAAACTTTCTAAATATGGGTTTTAACATTATTAGAGCCCTGGACACATTAAATAACACCCGGATAGTCACTTTTACGCTCTAATTGTTCTTTGTTTACATCACATTGTGCAGGGTATGGAACCACTGCAGGGACGTAACAGATGGCCACCACTAGCATGGCAAGCTACCGAGCCACCAAGTTAGCCTCTCCAATTTACTTAAGGTAGAGTAGTAGAGAAGGACAAAGAAGCCAAAAACTTACCACTTCCACACAAAATGAGAGGAGAACCTTCTCAGCCATGCATGTCGGCACGGCTGTGCTGGCTTAGTAGCCTTACTGCCTCGCTGAAGTATTTCCACTTTGTCGTAAAGCGGAAGTGTGTTTGTGTGTTACGTTGTTTTCACTCAGTGATGCGCTCACATCTGGATGCAAAAATTGATTGTGCTAATCTGGCACTGTGTGGACGATGCAAATTCTTGTTCAACATGAAAAAAAAAACATCTGGGAAGTGTTCCTGTGTGGACAGGGCTCACGCAAGTAGTCCTAAGCAAAAACAATTCCTTCATGAATCGCTGGCAGCACTCATGCAGCCCCAGACCATGACACTACCACCACCATACTTGACTGCTAATTTGCTGATCTGTAGCGCCATGCAAGCTGCATGCTAAGTGTAATTTGTACGCTGACACGCTGCAATAAAACTGGTTGCTAAGAAGAGAGGGCTGGACTCACTTCGTCGAGAAACGGTGTTGCCCAATTACGGTGACCCGGCGGAAAGTGACGCCGGAAGCTGCGTGTGGCGGTAATTCTTGTACAACTAAGACCGATGGAGTTGCTTTGATTGTCAAGTGTTGCAACTACGTATCCCCCTCCAGCAGAAGGAAAGAAAGAAAGGGGTTGTTACGCGCTATTCCCCGCAGAGGAGACAAACATGAACTGTCAAAGTGTGTCGGCAGGATCTGTATTTAGCTATGTGCCTTTAATTCACCGGGGGATCGGGTGCAACTTCTGATTGTTCACAAGCATAAAAAAGCACTAGAAAAAAGACTGAGGCCGCGGTGATGTTGCCACGGTAACACACACTGTGCCTTTAATGACATGGTTAGAGGTGATCATTTCCAGCGCTGACTTTTACACTGCTCTGCATCTTGCTGCAGCACCCGATGCTCTTTTGCAGTATTAAATCTATTTGTTTTGCTAATTAGCTCACAGCCCAGCATCTCCACGCCGCGCTCGCTGATGTACGACGTGCTGCGTGTTTGCATGTAGCAACACGTGCTGCTTGACTGTATGTCCTCGTTCCACGCCGCTGACGATCCTTCGCCCATGCTCCCCCCTTCCTGCCTTGTCCCTCCTGTGTGCATTCAGTTCTACCTCAACATTCTCATCATAAGCATTTCTACCTTGTTTATCAGACCTTCCGCCAGCAGAGCACTTATAGGGATGCTGTGATTTCCTTGTACAGCCTTAGGCAGATGGATGCCCAGTGGCTGACAGACACGCAGGGCTCAGGTTGTCAACATATTCATGTCTCAGCTCAATTAAGGTGAGGGTGCATGTTGATGGAATATCGTCAGTCTAACAGCCCAGGTTTCCTCCAGGAACTGATCAATATTTCATATGGATATGCATAGAAATATAGGAATAGACTAGTTTATATGGCTGAATTTATGGGCTGTGTATTCCCAATTTAAAAGATGAGTGTTTTTTTAAAGTTGCAATACAAAAAAAAAAGGAAAAGATGTTCTGTGGGTTATTGAAATTAGAGCTTTGACTACATTTCCGTTATCAACCTGGGGCAAAATAACAGTTGTTATTTTTTTACATATACAGTAGTGTTCAAAATAATAGATAGTAGTCCAATGTGACTAACTAGATTAATCACTGTTATTGGTATATTTTTATTGCTACATGGCAAATTACCAGCAGGTGCAGTAGATTCTCAGAAAACAAACAAGACCCAGCATTCATGATATGCGCGCTCTTAAGGCTGTGGAATTGGAAAATTAGTTGGAAGGGGGGTGTTAAACAAAATTGCATTGGCGCATTCAATCAGTGATCAGTGATCAATTTTGTAAAAAAAAGAGGTGTGGATCAGGTGGCCCCTATTTAAGGATGAAAGCAGCCCTTGTTGAACTTGCTTTGCTCTTGAGGAAAATGGGTCGTTCAGAAGAACAGGGTACTTTGATTACAAAGTTTGAAGAAGATTGTAGAGGGGAAAACATAAAGAGGTGCAGAACATTTTGGGATGTTGAGCTAAAATGATCTCCATCTCCAAAACAGAAGACAACTATCAAAATGGATCAAAGAATAAGCAAAGTGGTAAAGGCTCAGCCAATCATCAGCTCAGAAGTTACCTGTAAGTACTGTGACAGTAAGAAGAAGTCTGTGTGAAGCTAATCTATTTACAGGAATCCCCCGCAAAGTCCCTCTGTTAAAAAAAGGCATGTGCAGAAGAGGCTACAATTTGCCAAAAAACACATCAACTGGCCTAAAGACAAATGCAAGAACATTTTGTGGACTGATGAGAGTAAAATTGTTCTTTTTGGGTTCAAGGGCCGCAGACAGTTTGTGAGACGACCCCCAAACTCTGAATTGAAGCCACGGTACACAGTGAAGACAGTGAAGCATCATGATATGGCATGTTTCTCCTACTATTTATCCCATAGCAGGGATCATGGATCAGTTTGCATATGTCACAATACTTGAAGAGGTCATGTTGCCTTATGCTGAAGAGAACATGCCCTTGAAATGGCTGTTTCAACAAGACAATCACCCCAAACACACTAGTAAACTAGCAAAATTTTGGTTCCAAACTAACAAAATTAATTATGAAGTGGGCAGCCCAATCCCTGGACCTTCAACCAATGGAGAACTTGTGAAATGCTGTTTCTGAAGAAAAACCAAGAAATGTGGAATAAATATTAGTTTAGTGATTCACAGGATTGCAAAATCCTAGAAAAAAAAAAGTTAGTACAAAATAGTACAACGGCAGACACTGCTATTTTTTTAAACACACCCCTTTCAAGTAATTGCCCAATTGCACAACCTCAAGAGCGTGCATATCATGAATGCTGGTTTGTTTTCTGAGAATCTACTGTACTTACTGGTAACTTGTTTGCCATGTAGCAATATACCAAATTAACCGTGATAAACGAGGGACGACTGTCTGTGCCATCTGGACTTTTCTTAACATATCTAATGGGAGAAACTCTGCATCGGGCAAATACAGTTTAAGTTCTCCCCAAAGAGTTTCATTTGGGCACATTATAACCCCATTAAATCTTTAAATCGTTAGAAATTTGTTGCAAAGTGCAGACTTTATTTACGGTTACCTCGAGGCGTCTCCCCAGCTTGTGTGGGTCTCTTAAAATCAGAATTTGCAAAACCCTGCAGTTCACAGTTAGCGCCATTAAACTCGTGCACGTTGCTTTTGACTTTGTCTTTTATATGATGTATTTAGCCTTCGGATATGAGACATGGTTATTGTTATTGCATAAAACAATGAGGTTATTCCGCTGCCAAAAAGCTTAAAGAGATCATTTGTCCATATGTTTGTGGGATTGCACTGCTTTTGACTGATAAACGATGAAAGGAAGTAATGAGGGTTCATAACAATAAATAATACTCTTTCATACCTGCCCGTGCTATTATCTACATTGATGTTGCTCTCTTGTATTTTACTGTTTTCAGTCTTGCTGAAAATCTCTGGTTTTGTCCCCCCATCAACAGTTGTTGCAAGCATGGCTGATAACAGCGCGCCCACGCTGATTAAATTGCAATCGATTGCTGCAAAATGTCAGCAAATGCGGGGATCTGCCGCCATTCAGTGTGCCTTGGATGAAGGTTGAAGGTGAGGGTGAGAGTGTGTGTGTGTTCTTGTTGACCAGGTCACAGAGTGTGAGGAATGACAGGAGGGTTGTGCCTGTTTAATTGGTGTTAACACTTGTTGCGCACAGTTGTGGTGCCATCTCCTCGGCCGTGACCAGTCAATTCGTGTCAAGAGGGTTGGCGCCCTTTATAGGGCGAGGAACAATATTTGGTCATATAAGTGAAAGCTAGAAGGCTGCAGAAGCATGTGAAAGAGACTTGCACAGTAATGGGAGACTTAGGAAAAGCTTATAAAAGTTTTATAAATGGGTTTTTTAATTGGTTCAGGCCGCACGGTGGATGAATGGGTAGCACATTCGACTCACAGTCAGGAGGTTCAGGGTTCGAATCTCCGTTGGGCATCTCTGTGTGGAGTTTGCATGTTTTCCCCGAACGTGTGTGGGTTTTCTCCGGGTGCTCCGCTTTCCTCCCACATTCCAAAAACATGCATGTTAGCTTCATTGGCCGCTCTAAATTGTCCATTAGAGTGTGAAAGTTTGTTTGTCTATATGTGTCCTGCGATTGACTGGCGACCAGTCCACCCCGCCTCCCGCCCAAAGCCAGCTGGGATAGGCTCCAGCATACCCGCCACCCTAATGAGGATAAGCGGCATAGAAAATGGATGGATGGATGGATGGATAATTAGTTCCGAAGGGCAAGCGTTATGTCCCGCCCTCTTCCCTCCTAACAAGCACATGCGCACTAATGATGTTTTCTGTCAGCAAATAGCCATTTGACAAAGTTTGATCATCTTTCAAACGATGTCAGATATGTCGTCTGCACTGGCAATTTGGTGAGCACAGATCGATGTAGTTGGATCACAGGAATATAAATCGATACATCGATCTAGCGAATGAATCAATACACCCCTAGTCTATCGTAACAACATCATGAATGTAAATCCGTGGTGAATACCAGACAGCTGTGAGTGACCTATGACAATTTTAGCATAAAAATGTAATATAGAACAATATCGTATCATTTTATCCCTATAATTAAAACCAATAGAGCCCTTTAAGCACTAATGTCGCAACATTACCGAATTTGCTAAATATTTTCCCTTATGTAGTTAATACCTAACACCAGGAGATGATGGACATCTCTAAATTCAATCTGACAACATTTGTGGGCGTGTTCCTATGCAAAGTTTAGAAGTTTATATGTTTAGAACTCTCGAGTGTGTGCGACAGCAAGTCCGCCCGCGATAACAGTCCACCCGCAGGACATACCTGAGCCGATGCTTTGCTTAATTGTGTTTGGTGTGGCAGGACGTGCTGGGTTGTCCAAACACCGCTAATGGTGTTAATACATAGCGCTGAGCCGTACGTCGACTTAACAATTACCTTTGATAGGAATGGAAGCTCAAGATAGAGTATTTTGTATTTTTGTATTATGAGGTAACAGTTACTTTATTCGGCCGTTGTCTGCCCTGCAATTGATTGGCGACCAGTCCAGGGTGTACCCCGCCTCCCGTCCCAAGTCAGCTGGGATAGGCTCCAGCATACCCGCGACCCTAATGAGGATAAGTGGCATAGAAAATGAATGAATGAATGAATAATAAGGTAACTCTCATTAGGGTCGCGGGTATGCTGGAGCCTATCCTTATAAATGGCGTAATTATTTCCAGCAGCCCACCTCCCCCACCATTGTACTGTATGTTTTTTTAAATTTTAGTTTTCATTTTTAACAACAGACAGGAGCTTTTCGGTGCACGGTTTGAGAGCAAATGAACGCCGTGACGTAGCATCATTGGAGATTCTGGGAGGAAAAGGATAATAGGAGGTGACCGAGATAACCAATGAGACGGCAGATTCTTCTTCTTCGGTTTTAGGGGGGTTGGCATCCATTACTTTGGTGCATTACCACCAAAGGGAGGGCAGCTTGTATGGTGGCGCAATACATTAAAAAAATCTGAGCGTCATTTTTGTACTATTAATTTACATTTTTTTTTGTATTATGATTTTTTTGTATAATAAGGTTGCTACAGTAAAGTTGAGGTTCCCATGTATTTGGCCCGTAGACCGCATGATTTGGCCAATATCACAAACCTTTGAGAGCATTATTTGCAGACATGGAAAGGCAGGAAGGCAGACGTGGTAGTATCTGCGGGAGATTCTTCGGCGGAAAACAATTGCTAATTTCTGATGCTGCATCCATTAGCTTCACAACAGATATGTCAATTCCATGACGGGAGATATCAGTTTTGGGTGGATATGGGAATCGGAAGGCAGGAGTTGGACATATCAGATATCGGCAAAAAAGCCAACATGGAACATTCCTAGTTTTTCACCAACGCATCTTTGTTTCATGGCTACAACTCCAGGTCGCTGATTTGTGTGAGTGACAGGAAGAAAAGCTGTGACTCTGTTCTTTGGAGCCTCCAACTGCTGGTTTGCACCTCCAAACCCATCTCTTTCAGACTGAAAAGAAATGTATAACACATCTTTGATTTGGGCCGGTAGGGTGGTGGTTATCATTCATAAGGTGAAGGGTCCCCCTTACTCTCCCGACTTTGCACCGTGTGACTTTCAACCTTTCCCGAGCAGGGAAAGCAACGGGAGTGTGACACCACGGGGGGCGGTTAGGTGGAGAAAGACGGAGAACGGTGCCAGGAATTTGTCCACACAAATGAGAGCCGGTAAGCCGACAGGTTTACCTGAGAAAAAGCAATCCTTTGCTGGTAAAAAAAAAAGCGACTAATAATGCTGCCGATCGATATTCCTATGAAATGCTTTTTCTTTTGGGTGAGACGTAGATATAACTCAATGAATATAATTCCGCTTAGATTTTTAGTGCTCCATAAATGAGCAAACAGGGAGTTGAAATATTTCTACCGGCTGACACTTTAGTCATGGTCAGCCTCCTCATTTTCAAAGACAAGAGACGACTTTTCCTTCTGGATTTCCTCGACGGCGTCACAAAGGGTGGGAGGGAGCCATTAATCAAAGACACCCTGCGGTCACAAAAGAGCCTCATGGAAAATATCTACAAGCTTCTCATTTGGGCTGCTAGATTTCTTGGCAAAGCCTTAAAGTGCAATGTCATGAATGGCTGGCCTGCCTCCAAAGCCATTAATGATGCCGTGATTGAACCCTCGTTCACACAATAACCCGCCACGCTCAAAATGTCATATCAGGTTTGTCAGCAAAGATTATTCTGAAGGTCACATTGTACCCCCCATCTTCTGTGTTTGGCGGTAGAATGCTGCGGGATGTGCTTTTCTTTCCGGGGTAAAGGACAGCAGCCGAAACTCTCGAGTGGACCTTGAATCATTTTTTTGGGCGCGATGGGGGCGAACATCATCATTTCCCGAGCGCATGAAATCGTCCGGAAAACAAAAGCTGACGGATACATTATGTTACACTTGTTCATTAGTCACTGTCAAGGCAAATGTATAAAACACTCCATTCAAGCGTGATAAAGCTCCGCCAGCACCGCTCGCCAAACAAACAATATATTTCCCTCAAGAATTTGATGTCATCATTTTTATGGCGCCGTGTATTTCCCGATAAGTCACCGCCCTCTCTCCTGGTGTGCCATGTGGAACGCTTCCCCACCGTTGGCAGGGGGCTGGAATCTGCAACAGTTTTACATGAGGAATGGTGGGCAAAAAAAAAAAGGAAAAGCATGCTAGCGGCCTTGTATTTTTTTTTCTTAATATTTCTTTCATGCTATAAGATACACACACCACGGCATATTTTGTGATATGTGTGAGACAACTTAGCAACTGACATGAAGTTGTAACTGTAACGATAATTACTCACATTCTTTAGAAAATCAAGTTTACAACCTTTTTTAACAGCAGAGCCCTACACACATGAAATAACACCCCTATATTCACCTTTACACTCGTAATGTCCAATATTGCAACATAATAAGAGTACATAAGCCATTAAAGACATAAATAAGATTTGTATGTGCTTGTGTGTGTTGCTGTAAATGCGTTCGTTGGGGACGGGGGGCAGACAAGAAGTGACATCAGGGGTTCAGAGTTGAGTTTTAGCTTGCCGTGGATCCCATTATTAGGGCTTTTATGGATTAGCCTGTTGTTCTGGCGATCAAGTCATTACAGTAACATTACTGACACTTAGTGATCAGTGTAGAATATTAATTATCATCACAACGTCTTTGAATGCGTCCTCTGAATGCCTTGTATTTGTATTTGTTTCATTTAGCTATTTTATGCTTACTTTAGGTAAACAAAAAGTGCAAATTTTTTAAAATATGCATATTTTTTTTAAATAACAGGTTGGAACAAATACTGGGCGGGAACAAATACTGAGCAAAAATTGACCATTTAAAGGGTATTTTGATAAGTACAATTAGCTTGAAAGTTCGGTCTCACAGCAAGACCAAAGTTATTTGTATCTACTGTAGCTGTAATTTGAGTTAGCACGGATTACGTCACCTGCCACAGAAGTGAGAAGTTACTAGAGCATAAACATGCAAAAACTTTGGGATTTCTAACTGTTGTATTATTTTCAAAATAAAATAATGGCCCATATTTCCAAAACGGATATCCCTTTACTTAACATTTCCTGTATTAATCGCCTAAATTATTAACCACAAAGGGATTTACATCCCTACTTATTATAGCTGTGCAATTAAATGTGATTAATTATGAGTTAACTGTAGACAAAATGTCATTAATCTAGATTGAATTTTTGAATCAATTGACAGCCCCAATTGTAACATAAGTACATAGCACAACACAGCACCAACAGAACCAGTGTTGTATTAGCGGTAAGGAGCCCGCTGCTCAACCCGCATTAGTACCGCTGTGGAGTTCCTTGTAAACATCAGGACTGTAAGTGTAACAACATGCATGAATTTGACGTGACGTGCATGCAGAGGTGGATGGGATAATTTATTATACAGAACCAACAAGAACCCATGAATTAAGATGTAATGTAAAAGTGTGGACCATTTTTAATCATGCACAGGGAGCTCCTTTATATAACATCCTCGCTGTTTTGAGCAACACTTGATTTACATTTCCTGTAATTACATAACTCAACAGTTAAGCTGTCCATGTTTGTGCGTCAATAAAGTGAGGCAATTACAGTGTATTTCAGATGCAATCTACGCAAGGTACATGTAAAGAAGCTGCTCCTTGCCCCCTTGACCGTAAAGCGCTGTAATGTCCACAGGCGAATATTCAATCACATAGTAATGAAATTCCACCAGAACAAGTACGAAGAATGATTCATTTGTGTTGTTGATGTTTTTCATTATCAACGTAAACGGAAATGCAGCCATCCAGAATGATGTATGGGGAGAATGCATCACAAAGTCAAAACCTCCCAAGAATATTTAAAAGAAAATGTGTCCATTATAAAACACACGGAGATTGGTAATGCAAGGTAGAGGAGGTTATTTGCTTTGCACTACACTGGAACCTCGTTTTTCATCCTTAATTCGTCCCAAAAAGTAGTACTGAAACGTACAAAAGTCGAACAAAATAACGATAATCTGATTCATCTGTTCTAGACAGAAGTTGTAGCCCTTGCAGAGTTGGATCATAGGAAAAAAAACCATAACATTAGCTCTTGCAACTATTTTTGCAGACGTAGTTACTAAAAAAAAATACAGAGTTCTCACACTCAGAAATATGCAGCGCGCCTGAACGCCTCATCAGCCAACAGTGTGCTTATTAGAAGGAGAAACAAAACAGAAATGGAGTTGTTCATCATTCTGTGTGCATTTTACGAAAAAACTAACCACCCACCCAAACCTAATAAAGATGACTGAAGGGTTCTCTATTCAAAATCTGTCTATAGTGTCTCGATAGTTTGCGTGCCAGTGTATTTACTTTGTGTTATTAAGCCTGTGTTCTTGTTATTTTCTTATTTTGTATGTATTTCCTGCCTTCCCTTGCTTGGCATTTTCTGTGATTACGCACACCGGCTTCCTGTTCGTCACTCTCTATTTAGTTCAGGTGTGCACTCGTTGTTGGAGCATTGTCTTTTGTCCTTCGTTGTTTCTTTGGTTGTCCGCTCTCGCTGCATTGCAGCCATAATTAACAAAGAAAACCTTCTCCTGACCTGCTCGGCGTCCTGCTCTCCGCATTCTGGAGGTCGTCAACACAATGCCGAGAGGAAAACGTAACACAAACATTCATCCATGCATTTTCTATACCGCTTATCCTTATTAGGGTGGCGGATATGCTGGAGCCTATCCCAGCTGGCTTTGGGCGGTAGGCGGGGTACACCCTGGACTGGTCGCCAGCCAATCACAGAGCACATATAAACAAACAAACAAACATTCACACTCACATTCACACTTTAATGGACAATTTAGAGCGGCCAATGAAGCTAACATGCATGTTTTTGGAATGTGGGAGGAAAGCGGAGTACCCGGAGAAAACCCACACACGCACGGGAAGAACATGCAAACTCCACGCAGGGATGCCCAACGGAGATTCGAACCCTGGACCTCCTGACTGTGAGGTTGACTGTGCTACCCACTCGACGACCGTGCGGCCCTGCAAGACAAACAACTCATCACAATACAAAAACCAAAAGGTTTTTCTTTGCAATAATTGTTTAAAAAAATGAATCCTACAAAAACTGGGTTGTAAGAAAAGAGTTCCACTGCATATATATATTTTGTGTGTCTCTGGAAATAGAATTAAATTCCATAAATGATCAACTAACATGAGCTCATTTGATATATATTTGATAAAATACCTGGATTGTGAATTATAGCTAGGTAGATAGACAGAAGCGTGGGGGAGGAATGATCTTCTCAGTCTTTCAGTGGAGCAGGACAGTGATAGTAATCTGCCACTGAAACTGCTCCTCTGTGGGCCGTGCATTGGATGATGCTGGATGTCCATCATGGAAGGAGCCTCCTCGTGTCCTTTGCTCTGCCACGGATGTCGAGCTGTCCAGCTCAGTGCCAGTGACAGAGCCTGCCTTCCTTTGTCCAGGCGTCCTTCTTCTTCAGGCTGCTCCCCCAGCACACTGTTGGGAAGATCTCTTTTGTGATGTGCATTTAAGCCGGACGGGCGTGATTGACATTTTTACAAAGTTTCAAGCCACTATTGATAGCTGTTGGTGTTTTTTAAAAATATTTTTGGTTAGAAAAAAGTTGAATCTTGAGGCAGTGACATACAGCAGTTCTTCCAATGAGTTTAGAGAAATCCAGTTGCGCCTCCAAAAATAAAAAAACAGACACGTTTTATTCTCCCTGAGGCGAGCATTAGTTAGTCAAACATCTTTGTGTACGTTTGCACGTCAGTAGTGCTATCAAGGCAGGGAGAGTGACCTTTGCTCAAGGGCACTGGCACACGCTCACACCATGTCAGTCAACACAGCCTCTGGCTTTTTCGTTTTTTGCTGCTGACAGTTTGGATGGTCTTTCTTGGCGTTGGTCCACAGCACACGTCATCCTCCTCACAGGCAAAGAGATGAGATGCAAAGTTAAGCTTTTGATTTCTCGCATAGCGTGACAGTCATGCATGCAGGAACATCTACAGCGGCACCTAAGAATGGCTTTCTAACAATGCATTAGTTCGGAAATTGCTTGACTGTACAGTAAGAAAAACTCATCATCATTGAGTTCCATCTTCTCGCTGGAGGTTGGAGGTCATGCTCTGCCAGTAGCACTGGTTTCCAGCTGCTAATATGCAGTCCTGATAGCATTTGTAGTTCCATGTGGTGATGTTATCAATCCATTTGCGTCTCTGTCAACTTTTTTTCCGCTTTCCTTTTATTTTGTTCTCCCAGGACATGAGGTGATTGAGTGACTAAAGAAAATGTTTTGCTTTTCATAATGTCCCTTAAACTGTTTTACATACACACCACATCTCAAAAGCTTCCTTTTTTTTTTGCAGTTGATTTGGTTGTTGCCCGATTTTCAGATGTATATAATCATAGGTTCCCAAAGTGGGGTACACAAACTGTAAATGGGGGTACGTGAATAAACATTAAAAACAATTCGCGCCTAACCTGAATGCCTCACGGCGCAAGGAGAACGGAGCCGAACGGAGCCCGAACGGGATGTTGTACATTGTTACGTGTGCATCATGTGAACAAATAAGTAAGTTTGATGACAATTTAGTGCATTAAGAGTTTCATTTATACTGGTTTTCCTGTGTAAACCTGTCAATGTTAGTGGGGATTCGCATTAACATGAGGCTTTGTCGTTGGTTGTATGTATTTGTGTACTTCAGATCCTGCTTTATCATCATTCAAATCAAAGCATATGTAGGATGATTACTTAAAGTGGTATGCAAAAGTTTGGGCACACCTGCTAATTTTCAAGATCTTCCTTTATAAATCATTAGTTGTTTGGATCAGCAATTTCAGTTAAATAGATCCTATAGCGGATCCTACACAGTGATATTTGAGAGGTGAAATGAAGTTTTTAGGATTTACAGAAAATGTGCAGTAACAAAATTAGGCAGGTGCATAAATTTGGGCACCCACGTTGTTTTATTGATTCGAATACCTTCAGCACACAAAATTTGTTTGGTAAGGCCATTGACCCTTGACCTACATACACAGGTCATACCAATCATAAAAAAAAATATTTAAGGTGGCCAATTGTAAATTGTTCCCCTCTTTGCATCTTCTCTGAAGTGTGGCATCATGGGAGCTGTCAAATGACCTGAAGGCAAAGATTGTTGGTGAGAAGGATCATTGTTTGGGGGAGGGATACAAAAAGCTAGCTCAGAGATTTCAGCCGGCTGAGAAACAGAGTGAGGTAATGAAACCCACAAACACAGTTCTACAGTAAAATTTGGTGGTGGCTCCATCATGCTGTGGGGCTGTGTGGCCAGTACAGGTACTGACAATCTTGTGAAACCATCAAACCTGACTGTTTTGTAAAGAAGAATGTTCAAAGATACTGTCAACCAGAATCCAGACCCTCATTGGAAGGGTTTGAAGGCTATTATTTCTGCAAAAGGAAGATCTACTAAATATTGATGTATTTTTCACGTTGGGGTGCCCAAATTTATGCACCAACCGTAATATTCCACACTTTCTGTAAATCCTAAAAGCTTCATTCGACTTTTCAGACATCACCGTGTTTGTCTGCTATATGACACATTTAACTAAAACTGCTGATCCAAACAACTCATGATTTATAAAGGAAAATCTTGAAAATGATCAGGGGTGCCCAAATTTATGCATACCACTGTATCTATTTATTACTGCTCGCCAGACGTCATCAAACTGGGACTATGCAAAATGGGAAATGTTGAGCCGACATTACTATGAAGTTAATTAACCAATTGATTATGTTCAATATTTCAAGTAAATATAAAAAGTTTTTTTTTTTTTAAAGTGTGCAAAAGTAGGGGGTAACTGGCCGAAGGGGTACCTCACTCCCCAAACTTTGGTGACCACTGAATGAACTGTGGGCATTGTGATGTTCTTCCTTGTAACTTGCATGGTCTTGGTCTTTTTCACATTCATTTACGTTCCTTATATTTTTCCCGTGTCGTTGCTCGTATCTAATGTGTATCCAATGCAAGAGAACCTTTCATCTGGTGACACCCTCTTGGTGTACTTTTTATTAGCTCCATGAGATGCTCTACTGTGGTCCCCGCATTGCTAGTATATGCATCTTGTGGTCAACATCCAAAGCGTTATCTACCTCTGCACGAGCTGCAGAATTTTGATTGTACTACTGAGCTGTTTGTGCGAAACTCACGCTTTAGCATTGTTTACAGTGAACCCATTCAGTTGTCCTTCGCCACTTCGCGCTTTGGATTTTGCAGCTTCACTTTATCACCCTTTTTCAAAGATATATGAATATATAAACATTTTAAAGCACATGTTTAGCAAATTGTTTTTGCTATATTTTCAATAGTCAAAATAGCTAAATGAACGAAAATTCAAATATAAGGCATACAATAGACACATATAAAGATGATATGTGGTATTCTACACTGGTCACTAGGTGTCAGCAAAGTACCTGTAATGTTTAGTGAGACACACAAACACCGGACTTGATTGAATGATGATTCGAATGACGTCACAATATGCACAATAATCTACTTTGCTGTGCTATTTGCTACTCTAAACCCTCAATGTCACTTCCTGTCAGCTCCCTTAGCACCGCAACACACACGAGCACGAGTCTTACTTATCTGCTATTATGTCTACTGTAATCTTTAAAATGAATTTGGAAGGCAATAAACAGGTTTTCTATACTCAAACGGCAAACATAGTGCATTTATAAATCTGGATTGCAACTTTGCGGAAATTCACTCCGGAACCAATTAACAGCGATAAACAAGGGATTACTTTACTGCTGACTGCAATCCTTACTGATGTTGCAACATTGGTTCTATGGCTGCTGCAACGTGTAATATACAGTACTTATTAAGAAATGACAATGACAACTCAAGGAGAGCTCTGTTTTCCTTTCTTGGAGGCGAGGGAGGGTTGCATGGATGACTTTCTGCGTGATTGCAGACATGCCAGCGTGAATGAATTTGTTGTACTGGGCATGTAATTTGACTCTTGAATATGCTGTATGCTTCACTGCTCTCCATTCCGTGGCATTTCGCTGCTTTCGCTTTTGTGTTCAGTCTGCGCAGTACAGATAAATAAATTGATATTATCAGTTTTTCAATAGCATTTCAAATGGGGGGCACCCAGTCATGACCCAGTGGCGTCATGACAGAAAATAACTGAGAAGCACTGCTTCACACTGACCACTTAAAACGCATGCATATTTCCTCCACGCTTGTGGACAAGCATTTTTCAGCGTTTAAATGGAAATACCAACAGTGATATTTCCATAAACCTTGCGGCCCTTTTTGCATCGTCAGGTTGTGAAACAGTCGTATAAACAAATGGCCATAATGATCCATTCCTTGCACTTGTCGGGACTCAAACCTGCAACCACACATCCCCACCAAATTCAGTGCAGTCCAATGTAGCTTTTAAAGCAGGGGTAGGGAACTTATGGCTCGGGAGCCTGATGCAGCTCTTTTGATGACCGCATATGGCTCTCAGAAGTTTCTGAACACCATAACATTTATTTATTTAAATTTTGTTTTTTCTTAAAATACATGTAAACATATTTTGCTTCACAAAAAGGGTGTGCAGTCTGAGATATTTATTGGCCCGCGTCACAATGTACAAATATTATTTAACAAAAAACTTAAGGAAACAACAAACATTTAAAAATGAGCAGTTATTTTACCAAAAAATTAAAAATATATTAGAAGAAAAAAGTTTTAATCCAACCAAAAAAAAAGTTGTCGTTTTTGGAAAATTTTGGTTGTGGAAAAGGTTGCAATATTTGGAAAATTAATCAAAATATTACAGGAATAAGGCCATAATTACAAGAAAAGTTGAAAAAAATTGGAACATTAAAAAACAGCAGAAATTGAAAAATAATGCTGTAATATTATGAGTAGAAATTCAAAATATTATGAGAAAATCGTCTCAATTTTACCAGAATAAACTTGTAATATTATGAGAAAAAGGATTTGCACTCCCGTCTTGGTCTGCTGCCCTCTGCTGTGTTGTTGCAGTCTTGCAAGGACTTGCAAGGACTCCTCCCTGCTCACCTGCAACCAGTCAACTACAAGACCTTTTTAAGCCCTGCTGTGTAGCCGGTCCTTTGTCAGATTGTTACCTTGACTCGCCAGCATTTTCCCGGCATCCTTTGCTCCTGTCATTTTTCCAGGCTTCTTGTTAAGCTTTTCTTGTTGCTGCCGATCGGTCCCAGTAAGTTGGTGAACTATCCTGTATTTCTTTATTTGCTACATTAAAGCTCTTATTTGTACTTCTAGCTTCCCGGTGACCTTCTGTCACGGCGTCTTGTGTTGTACTTTTTTTTCCTCCTGTGTGAGCGCCCGTTGTTATTATTTAATACCTTTTTTCCACACACCTGCCTTCGTCTCTGCTCTGGGTTCCACAACACCTGGCACTCGTGCCAGTTGCCTAACAGATCAATCTGACCAACATGGACACTGCGGAGACACGCCCGTTTGGACTAGCACTTCACATACAAGACAAACAAGTGGAGCAGTTGGGTTTAATAGGGACCAGTGTCCAAGGACTGTTCGAGTCCTTGGACCAAACCCAGGCCGCTTGTATACTGGCAGTAGAAGCACAGTTGCCCCACTTGAGCGATTTCCTGCAAGATGGCACCTACCCTGCCGCTACCCTCACCAGCAGGACCCCCACCGGTCATTACCAGGACACTGCTGCAGCGCCTGAGGTCAGTTTCCCTGCTCCTTGCCCGCAATTATCTTGGCCTGAACGTTTTTTTCTGCAGATTCAGACTTACAAACCTTCTTAACTCACTGTGACCTCCATTTCGAACTCCAAGCTGCTTCATTCCACTCCGAGCAAGCAAAGGATGTGGCTTTTGTAATATCCCACCTCTCCATTAGAGCTGGAGCTTGGGCCACCGCCGAGTGGAACCGCCGGTCACCGGTATGTGACACATACCAATTCTTTTCTAAGGCGATGAAGCAGACCTGCCAAAGCCACCCTTCTGGTCAAGAGGCAGCATGTTCCCTCTTGCGTCTGCGGCAAAGGCAGCGTAGTGTAACAGATTACGCCATCGAGTTCTGCACACTCGCCGCCGACAGCGACTCTGGTGGACAACTTTTTTCTAGGACTCGCGGCCAAGATCAAGGCTCACCTCATCCCTCTGAAGACCCCTGACAACCTGGATGACTTCATCGCTCTGGCCAGGCGATTAGAGAGGCGGCTCAGCGACTGCAGGGAGAAGGTTTCCTCTGCCAGATTCCATGTGACCAGTCCTCACAGGAGGGAATTAACAGAGCTTGGGGTCAGCACTATGCAGCTGGGAGGACGCGGGCTTGCTTCCACTGAGCGTGCCCGCCAGATCAAGCTTCACCTCTGCCTCTACTGTGGGAAACCTGGTCATGATATCGGCCACTGTCCAACTTGCCCAGCCAGAGGTACTTTTTTTTCATCTATTCAAGCGTCATCGGGGTCACCCTTGGCCCTACCAGGACAGCCTACACCACGTGAGTACCCCAGGCCACCAAACTCTTCACCGGCCCTGCGGAAGAGGCTGCAGCCTGCAGGCTTCTAATCTGGAAGCGGACAGAACATTGAAGTGTTTGCTCTAATTGACTCAAGGGCTGATGATTTTTTTTAGATTCCGGTTTTGCTAAAACTCATGCCTTGAAATTAAATGTGCTCGCCTCACCTAAAGAGGACCTCTCTTTAGATGGACACCTCCTAGCTATTGTGACTCACCAAACCGAATCCCTTAGTTTGCACCTGTCCAGTAATCACGACGAGTCTATCGGTTTCTTTAGTATGCCCTCGCAGTTGGCACCCGTTGTGTTAGGTCTCCCATGGCTGCGACATCACAACCACTCGGTTGGTCGAAATCAGGGATCCTTAGTTGTAGCATATTTTGCCATGCTCCTTGCTTGCGCTCTGCCATATCCTCTTGTCCAGTAACTTGTAGCTCCCTGGAGGAGATTATTTTGACTGGTGGAATGCTGAGGAATATCAAGATTTAAAAGCCGTGTTTAGTAGAGACAACGCCCAGTTTCTTCCTCCGCACCGCCCGTACGACTGAGCTATTAAATTGTTGCCGGACGCAGTCCTACCCATGGCTAAACTGAACAATATTTCTGCACCGGAGCAGCAGGCGCTTAAGGACTACATTTCTGTGTCACTCGCCCCCGGTCTCATACGCCCCTTTTCTTCCTCAGTGGCGGCCGGCGGCTTTGTTGTTGAAAAGAAAGACAAACTCCGCGTCCTTGCATCGACTACCGTGGCCTTAAGGATACAACCATTAAAAATAAGTATCCACTCCCACTCATGGACTCTGCATTTGCTTCCCCCCACTGCGCCACTGTCTTCTCCAGGCATGATTTACGCAATGCATATCACCTTATTAGCATCAAGGAGGGGGATGAATGGAAGACGGCCCTCGATACTCCCATGGGACATTTTGAGTACTTAATATTGCCTTTTGGTCTCACCAACCCCACTGCTGTTTTTCAAAGCCTCACTAACAATGTGTTACGTGACATGATTAACCGGTTCTGTTTTGTTTACCTGGATGACATCTTAATTTTTTCCAGAAATTTACAGGAACATACCCAACACGTCCGTTTAGTCCTGCAGAGGTTACTCGAGAACCGTCTCTTTGTTAAAGCAGAGAAGTGCAAATTTCATTCCTCTTCCATCTCGGTCCTGGGATTCACAGTGGATAATGGTCAACTGAGTGCCGATCCCGCCAAGATCCAGGCGGTGATCGAGTGGCCTTCTCCCACATCAAGAAAGCACTTGCAGAGGTTTTTGGGCTTAGCCAATTTTTACAGGCGAATAATTCGTAATTACAGTACCAAGGCTGCACCTCTCACTAGGCTTACATCTGTTAAGGTCCCGTTTCAATGGACCCCAGAGGCTGAAAGCGCATTTGTATTACTTAAGAAGTTATTTTCCAACGAGTCCAGGGTGTACCCCGCCTCCCGCCCAAATTCAGCTGGGATAGGTTCCAGCACACCCGCGACCCTAATGAGGATAAGAGGTATAGAAAATGGATGGATGGAAGAAGTTATTTTTCTACTGCTCCGGTCCTTACACATCCTAATCCTTCTCATCAATTTCTCGTTGAAGTGGACGCATCCGATTCAGGAGTGGGAGCCACCCTGTCCCAGCGCTCCCCAGTCGACCAGAAGCTACACCCGTGTGCATTCTTCTCGCATCGCCTCACACCTGCAGAAGGGAAATATGGCGTGGGTAATAGAGAACTGTTGGCCATCGTTCTCGCGCTGCAGGAGTGGAGGCACTGGCTGGAGGGTGCAGCTGTCCCGTTCCTGGTTGTCACGGACCATGAGAATCTCGCCTACATCCGTGCTGCAAAGAGGCTTAGTTCCCGTCAAGCACGGTGGGCCCTGTTCTTGACTCGTTTCAACTTCACCATTACTTACAGACCCGGTTCCCACAGCATCAAAGCCTGATGCCCTCTCTAGAATCTATAGTCCTACCACAGATGAATCCACCCTAGAACCTGTCATACCATGTCATGCCATGGTCACACATCGCCCTGGATTTCGTTATTGGCTTTCCCCGCTCAAGAGAAAATACAGGGGTTCTGACAGGGAACCGCAGATCATTTTCCAAGTCTGAAAAGCGTTCTGCAAGGCTTTAGGAGCATCAGCAAGCCCGTCTTCTGGTCATCAGTGGCTTTCTGCACGTGATCTGAGACCTGCTGGTGTCTCCAGAAAGCTGGCACCAAGGTTTGTGGGTCATACAAGATTGACGCCATCGTCAACCCAGCAGCAGTAATACTGAAAATGCCTTCCAGCCTCAAGGTCAACCCAGTCTTCCATGTCTCCAGCCTCAAACTAGTCGCCACCTGCCGACTCAGCCATCGGGGCTCCTCCTCCACGAGTGATCGATGGCTAGGAGGTCCACTTTTGGATTCCAGAAGAAGGGATAGGAGTGTGCAATACCAGGTCGACTGGGAGGGATACGGACCAGAGGAACCATCATTGATCTCCCGCTCCTGTATCTGCGACCCCTTTCTCATTACTGAGCTTCATGCACGTCATCCAGGTAAGCTAGGTGAGCCCCCAAGAAGCGTTTTTTAAAAGGGGGGGGGAGTACTGTCATGCACTCTGTCTTGGTCTGCTGCCCTCTGCTGTGTTGTTGCAGTCTTGCAAGGACTCCTCCCTGCTCACCTGCAACCAGTCAACTACAAGACCTTTTTAAGCCCTGCTGTGTAGCCGGTCCTTTGTCAGATTGTTACCTTGACTCGCCAGCATTTTCCCGGCATCCTTTGCTTCTGTCATTTTTCCAGGCTTCTTGTTAAGCTTTTCTTGTTGCTGCCGATCGGTCCCAGTAAGTTGGTGAACTATCCTGTATTTCTTTATTTGCTACATTAAAGCTCTTATTTGTACTTCTAGCTTCCAGGTGACCTTCTGTCACGGCGTCTTTTGTTGTACTTTTTTTTCCTCCTGTGTGAGCGCCCGTTGTTAATACCTTTTTTCCACTCACCTGCCTTCGTCTCTGCTCTGGGGTCCACAACTCCTGGCACTCGTGCCAGTCGCCTAACAAGTATTTTAATTTGTTTGTTTTTATTTTTTAAAAGTTGCTATATTTAGAACCAAACAAGACAACATAAAGTTGTCGTTTTGGAATATTAGGTTGGGGGGGGGAAATATGGGACTAAAGTTCAAATATTGTGTGAATAAAGTCATCATTTTACAATTAAATGTATTATTTTTGACATTTTACTTAAAACATGACAGGAAGTACAAGGTTAAAGATATAAAAACTTCTCAGCACTTTAATCCATTTTTCTAAAATTGTTGGCACACTTTCAATTGTATTCACTTAAAAAAAAATAGGATATGGCTCTCAAAAATATACATTTGAAAATGTGTCGTTTACGGCACTCTTAGCCCAAAAGGTTCCCGACCCCTGATTTAAGGCATCGGGGTGTCCGATTTACAGAACATCCTATCGCAGAGCCACACTGTTTAGGATCCGTTTTATTTCCGGAGCTTCAATTCACAACAAAAGTTCTCTCTTGACACATTTTGTGTCACACATTAAAGACTGAACTTCGTGCGAGAAGCAAGCAAGCACTCTAGCGACAGAAGCCTCTAAAGATCTCTCAAACAGAACTGAGCCTCTGAGAGTGGAGATGAAGAGGCAGAGAAAAAAGACAAAAAAAACAAAAAACGCTTTATTTACTTCTGGCAAAAAAAGGTTCTAATGTGTAAGTGGCTTTGCTTGTCTTCCTTTTCATATACTGGATCAACCTGGATTTTCTTCTGGTGGGTAAGTTTTTTTTTTTTCCAAAAGATGCTTTCATTATAATTCATAAAGTATCCACCCATTGATGATTTCAGAAAAAACAAAAAAAAGATATATATATAAAATTTTAATTTTTAAATTTATTATGTTGCATTTTAAGAAAAATTAATAAATAATAAATAATATTTTATTTATTTTCAAATGAATGCACTTTTAATACAGGAAGGGCACTCACAAGAATCGAATGCATAAAAAAAACGCCGTTGACGCACATGCACAGTGTCTTTTTATCGCCAACTAGTGGCCTGGCGTGCACATGACAGCGTTTTTGCGCCTCCACGTGAACCAGGATGGCTGTGACGGCTCCCACTTTTACACGGCCCCCCGTGGCGTTTCATGTTCACTCATTGATTCCACATGTGACAAATGTCTTGGTCGAGGCTGTAGATGAGCGACGGCGCTAGATGGAGTGGCGCCGGGGGAAACGAGAGGTCACGGGCTGTACAGTAGGTGTAGTTATCAAAGACGGCGGTTGTTTCAGGCTGACAAAAGCGGCTGTCTTCTTCTTCTCTTGTTAAAAAAGATCACAGGGCGAAACGGCGGCAAGGCGAGGCAGTAAATTTGATGGAGAACGGCGGAAAGAGAAACTCTTATCGTGTAACGGCTTTCTGCAAAGGTCATAAAAGAGGCCCTGCAGGTATGAATGTGCTGTGGGGGCTCGGGCCAGTCGAAGAGGACTTGTTTGCAAAAGCGGTGACTTGTGCATTTTATGCAAAAGCACCGAGAGATAATGGCCTTAAAGTGTGTGTGTGTGTGTGTGTGGTGCTGCACACAATCCAATAGTACAACAATCACATATAATGTCCTTCCGTTTGATTTCCCTCACCCAGAGAGGGAGCGTATATTGCTGTCCCCATCTGCACCCTTAGCAGACTTTTATTCAAAATGATGACCCTCCATCCAGGTCTCACTTCCTACTAACATCTGTTAGTTGTGTGCCGTTGTAGTCATGGTTGTTCCTACCTTTGCAGCTATCGAATGAGATTTCTTCGGCTCACTTGTACGGTGGCCCCCAAGTGTCAAAAATGTTGTAGGTCTGCGTGGCTTTCTGGTGGTCCTTTTTAAGTTCTGTGGATATCATTGCCATAAATGAAACTTCTCCAATGCAGAGTGGTGGAGTTTAATTCAATTTAACTCTGGGTTTCCCATCCATCGTCATTTTTTATGCTGCTTATCCTCACTAGGGTTGCTGGAGCCTATCCCAGCTGACGTTGGGCGAGAGGCGGGGTACACCCTGGACTGGTCGCCAGCCAATCGCAGGGCACAAACAAACATTCACACCTATGGACAATTTAGAGTCACCAATTAATTTTGGAGGAAACTGGAATACCCAGAGGAAACCCACACACAGGGAGAACACACAACAGGGATTCGAACCCATTTCCATATCTATTGGCCTGTGTTAACCACTCGACCGCTGTTCCTTACATTTATTTCTAGAGCAGGGGTCACCAACCCGTCGATTTCCCGCTACTGGTCGATCTTTGGGACTTTGTCTATTGCAGGTCAGTATCTTCCTTTGCTACCTCAAAATGAAGGCACTATAAGAAATATAACTCCATAGACTCCCTAGTAGTGCATTGACCGGTCTCTCTCTCCTCACCACCGCTCGCCCACGACACAGAGCCAACCAGTGGAGTTGTATAGTTTGCTCATTGAGCCCACGCCTCAAGCCCAACCCCGACCAAGAGTAGGGGTGACCAAAGACCAAGACCAATTATTTTTCCATTGCAGGGGATTGTGGCACTTGTCTGAGGTGTACTACCCACAGCTTTAGATGCTTATTCCACAAATGCACAAGCATTACAAGTTGGACCTCGTTGAAAAGGTGACTTTTTGGGCTTTCCAAAAGTACAAAATAGAATGCTGATTATACTGAGCTATTATTCAAGGGGAGAAATAACTCACTGAAATAATGGAAAGTCCACACAGTCTCCTCCTCTGATCAATACAACACTGGCATGGACACAGGAGTTTGCCATTTTTGCCATTTGTGGATAAGGGCTCTCACTGTGGTTCACTGGACTTCACTAGGAGACCTGGAAGACGTGGCCATCTGTTCATGGCCTTAAGCTGAAACCAACTTGGGTTCTGCAGCAGGACAATGATCCAAAACACACCAGCAAGTCCACCTCTGAGTAGCTGGAAAAAAACAAAATGAAAACTGTGAAGTGGCCTAGTGAAAATCCTGACCTGAATCCTATTGAGATGCTGTAGCATGGCCGTAAAAAAGGCGCTTCATGCCGGAAAACCCTCCAATGTGATGGAATGACAACGATTCTGCAAAGATGAGTGGGTAAACATTTATCCACAGCTCTGCAAGAAACTCCCTGCAAGTTATGGCATACGCTTGATTGCAGTCGTTGCTGCAAAGGGTGGCCCAACCACTTATTAGGTGTAGAGATTTTTCACACAGGGCCATGTAGTTTTGGAGTTCTTCTCTCGCTTAATAATAAAATTTAAAAACAGCATTTTGTGTTCCTTTGTTTTGTCATTGCCTAACATTGAAATCTGTTTAATGATTTGAAACATTAAAGTGTGACAAAAATTCATTCATTTTCTATGCCGCTGATCCTCATTAGGGTCACGGGTATGCTGTGGCCTATCCCAGCTGACTTTGGGCGGGAGGCGGGGTACATCCAGGACTGGTCGCCAGTCAATCGCGGGGCAGACAAACAAGGACAATTTAGAGCAGCCAATGAAGCTAACATGCATGTTTTTGGATTGTGGGAGGAAACCGGAGTACCCGGAGAAAACCCACACACGCACGGGGAGAAAATGGAAACTCCACACAGAGATGCCCAACGGAGATTCGAACCCTGAACCTCATGACTGTGAGGCCAACATGCTACCCACTCATCCACGGTGCGGCCCATTGTGACAAACATGCAAAATAAAAATAAATCGGAAAGCGGGCAAACAGTTCTTTGGATCCAGTTCTGGATCTTGGGCAACATCCACGCCGGCTTCAGACCATATACCTTTTCCTAAGTCTATTCCGCTACATTTTTCGAACACGAGGCTTATTTTTCCCCCAAGCAAGGTCAAAGTAGTGACAAAAAAACTGTGGACTATTGAAATGCAACTGTAATCTGCTTTACGTGAGAAGACTGAGAGAAAGCATCAGACACGACAGAGGAGTCATTATAACGGATTGGCAAGGAAGGATGACGAGAGCGTAGGCAATCAGTCCATCCTCTGGTGCAAGAACTAAATCCCCAATGGAAACTCTCCATAAACATTCAATTTGTTCACCACAGAGACTCAAAGTGCGCCCGCCTTCTCATTTGTCGTACCTTTTGGTGCTCACCGAGGCTCGTGCACTCACCAACCAATCAAATCCAACTCGGAGGCAGATTTGCAGCTTCCGTTGCCGTGTCTGTCATCATTTCCCTGACAGTCGTCGGGTTTAATCGAGTTAAATTTGACGATAAGGATAATTGTATATTCATTTAGATTGATTTGACATTAATCAGTGGCTTGATTTGTTTGTTTTGGATCAGCTGGGAAAGGATCATTCAGCTGTCGCATGATGGGACGTAGCAACCGAGATGGTTATATTTCACATCACTCACAGAGAGCCTCCTCTGTATGTATGTATATATATACAGTATATGTAGCAAATATATATAATATATCTATATATATACATAGACACTTCCTCGCGTCATCTAAGCCAGGATGAAACTCCACTTCCAGAGCAATTTCATACACAAGTGCAGTTTTCAGCATTAACAGCAGAGAAGGAAGAACACGTGTTCTTGCACAAATTGCTTTAAATCCTGCACAGGAAGGAACACACACACTCTCTCGCGCACACACACACACCTTTTCTTTTCTTTCAGTACATTCCATTAAAGCACTGTTTTATATCAAGTGTAAAATAAATGACCCTGAGGAGGCACTGGTCTCATTTGCCAGCATATATTATCCTGCCTGATTCCACCTTTCAAGTGTTTTGCTGGGCTACATGCGGCGTCCTTTTGAGGACTGAAATGACAGGAAGGATTGCGTCACTCAATAGTAGTGAATATTTTCTTTGGCTTTGGAAGCGGAACCTCATTTGCATCAGGCTGTGACTTGCACGAGGCACCCGTAGGACTAGAGCGTTGGTGAATATTCCCACTGAGTAAATCACGTGTTTGGATGTTTGTTCAGGACCAAGAGCGGGCTGCACTCGTGGCTCAGAGGTCAATATTGCAAGCAGTGTCTCAACTCAAAGTCAAACAGTTTTCATCCTCACTTGATCCAAACGTTTGCTTATCCAAATGTATTTTCACTTCTTGCCCGAGGGGACACTGAGCTTCATCCACCAGCAATGGAATTTTTAGAAAGGGGAAAGCATTGTGTGTTAGCAGCCCCTTTATTACACTCATTTGGGGGTCTTTGCATTGACTGGACTCCTATAGAGCAGCTACACACGATAACTTTCTAGATCTTCCGGACTCTGCATCTTTTTCTGCTATGTTTTCTTGGGTTTCCTGCTTTGCCCAAACGGTCCGTGTAATTTACTCCACCACTTCCGGACAGAGGCCAAACCCCACTTGGTAATTCTGGCGGTGCAGAGGGTGATAGTCCATTTCGATTTATTATTATTTACGCTTTTAACGGCTACTAGCAGCTCCAGACGTCGGTGAGCTTGTGATTAGCAGGTAACACTCCCACATACAAAATGAGCTTACACTCACACCCGAACCAACATTTCCTGGGAGCCATTGCTCAATGTTGCCCGTATAAGGAAATCCGGGTTGCATGACGTCAGTGGAACTCGGTGTTTAAAAAAACAGTGAAACACAGCATTCATAGCCATCCAAAACTGCTTTACAAATGCACAAACCTTGCACGTTGTCTCTTTTGTCTAAAAATGAGACTGAGAAAAAAAGGTTAGGTTTGTAATTAGGCCAATGGTAGCTTATGGTGGGCTTAAAGTTTACGTTTGACTTTGTATTTATGTTTTTCTTTTCTTTCTATTTCCCTGCAGTCCCAAATGCAGCACAGGCAACACGGTGGATGGATGGACAACGGACTTGATTGACGTAACAACAGGCTTTTATTGCAGGTTTGAATTAGATAGATAACATTGAACCAAAGACTCCAAGTCCAAGGAACTCAGTGAATGTCTAAGGAGAACCTGTAGATTTCCGTAGATAGCTGCATGAATAGACAGGCCAGTCGTTCACGCTTACATTCACACTAGCTGCACAAAAGCAGCGCCATATGGCGAGGCACTATCCTCCCCCCCCCAGCCCTAAATACAACGTCAGATCCTGGTTATTGACTGCAGATCCCGGCGACAAGGACGTCTGTCACCTTGTTGTTTGTACGTGTTTGCTACATCGCCCCAGCTGACACGAAATGAATATTCAGCTCCACCTCGAGACCTTCGGAAACCTTTCATCACAACAGCTGCGGCGGCACACGTGCGCTGAAATTTCGGACTTTAATTATGGGCTTTTATGATCATTGCGCAACGACCGCGGAGCAAATTGACCCGCCCAGTGTTGGTTTTTTTGGGCTGCCGGCTTTAAGTAAAACATTTTTCGAGCCGGTAAGCGAAGTGTGTAAAGATGGGAGTCGCGTAGCCATGAATGAACTTGTGAGATTAAAAGGGAAGAGCAGACCCCTCTGATAAAAAAGGCATTAAACAGGTTTCAAGTGCACGCATGCATTTACAGGAAAAAAAAAGATGAATAATTCCAGTTTCAAACGACGGCGGATTGAGTAGAGCGATGTACAAAAGCACCTCATGCAATTATATTCAAACCCATGCATGAGCTGAAAATGGGTGATTTCCCAGGGGGTTGTGCTAATCCATTCAAGTAGCATGGCACCTTGTCATGCACTTCTTTAAACAAATGGTATTTTTATCCCGCTGTAAGGTCACGCTATTTACATGCAATTCTGCAGGTGCCAAAACCATTAAAGGTGGCGGGTCCTTCAGATGTTACACAATGTTCTCAATCCCAATTTACACCTTCACAGTGAGTCGGGTCTGCACATAAAGCTCTAACAATAAAAAACAGGTTTTTGTAAATCGTGTTATCAATATCAGTGAAGTAATAAATAAATTTTAAAAAAAGTAGTTTGTATTTTTTACCTTCTGGTAAGCGGTGTGATGACTCTCCGTCATTGACCACCAATGGGGCGGGGAATGGCTCAGTTGGTAAGCGTGGTCATCTCCAGTGGTGATTGCTCTAAGACTGCAAGGGAAGCTCAGTTTCCCTTAAAGTATCCAAAAAGTGGTGAATTATGTGCTGCGGTGTGTACATTTCTTTGACTAATTATGCACTAGAATGCCTTCATCTTTTGTTTGGAATCAGCTACTCATCATAGGTAACTGACACCACCTTCTTATCATTCATCCCTTCATCACCACGGCGCTCTTACGCAGTCGGACTGACTTTGATGGGGAAGCTTAGAGCGGATTGTTCCACTGCACGAAACTGGACGGTCATTGGATAAAAACTGGGCTTTGTCCCGCCCATCAATCCTGAGCGTCTCTGGGAGTCTATGAGGCAGTGGGCTGGCCCGGACGCTCGGCTTCTGCAGAATGATTGGATGATCTGATGATCTGAGGCGGAACCCCTGTTTGATTGACAGTAAAATGAGTGAAACGGCAATCATGAAATGTAAACCTCCACCTGGGCATTCTTTCTTTATTTGTGGCTCATTAAGGAAATAGCAAGAAAAAAGAGAATAATTCACTAATGTTAGAAAAACATTTTCAAATACGTCCAAATTATTAATATTTTTAAATGATCTGAAAACCATTTGTGGTCTTACCCTTCGTACATGAAGTACAATCTGCCCTTCTCCAGTAATAGCTTGGATACTTTGTTATAAAACTCTGGTCACCTTTTGCTGAGCCTGGGTATATAGAATCAGAATAGGTTTTTTTGCTTTTGCACATTTGGATCTTAAAGAGGTTTTAAGTAGCGCTGCAATATGCAAACGCAAGAAGGGGTAGTGTGACAAAAAACACTTTGAAAAAGTCATTTATTGAAAACAAAAATTAAACTGAAATAGGCTGTTTATCAGCTGATCAAAAATTTTAAGACCATTGCTCAAAAAATGACACAAAACCCCTCCCAAAACCAGAACAAAAAATGTTCTCAGTAGGACTCAGTAATGAGTAGCTCCACCGTTCTTGTTAATCTCTTCAAAAATTGGTTTGGGCATGCTTGATGCAAGTATTTCCAGGATGGCTTCACGAAGGGCATCAACTGTCTGGAATTGATGGACATTTTTATAAACTTCCCTTGCCATCCATCCCCAAATGTTCTTTATGGGATTTAAATCAGGGAAACATGCAGGACGGTCCAAAAAAGTGACGTTATTATCCCTGAAAATGTCCTTCATCAAGCGAGCAACCAGCCGCCGTTTACACTTTGCCAGGGAGCCTCAAAAGTGGGACATTGAAAGGTGAAAAAAAGTTTTATTCTCCGATGAGAGAAAATTTAACCTTGACGGCCCAGATGGCTTCCAACAATACTGGCATGACATGGTGATCCCACCTGAGATGTTTTCTACCGGCACAGTGGAGGGGGGTCCATCATGATCTGGGGTGCTGAGGGCCCTCGTCTGTGTGGGTAAAACTGGGTTGCCAAAAAATGCAACACCCCCAAAAATCCAAAAACAAGACACTTGGTATTAGAAATTGCTGAATGGGAAAACTTTCAACTTCAGAGGTTGTCACAAAAACGCTAAGGATTGCTATCACGGGGCTATTTTTTTGGCCATATCTTGTCATAAAAGACAAAAACAAAGCTTTTTGGCTAACCCCGAATGTCATTTCATGTGTAATTACAATGCAATGCTTTTTGTTCAAGCTCCTACTAAAACTCCTACTTAATCATGAGAGCAGGCTGTATGATTTAATGGATCAGCATCCAATTATCCTGGCACTTTGCACTTGTTTACCTCCCTTTATGAATCGGAGAAATCAGCCCTTTCTACAGTGTGTGTTTGTGCATCCGTCGGTCGGAAGCGTGCCATATAATCAAACATACAAGGTGTGTCCGAAAAGTTCCAGGACTTGCTGATGGTGATTGCATTTTCCCACATGAGGCGCATCCTTCCAGATGATCAACCAGCGTGTCTACAAATAATCTCCGTGTTGGAACAACCTCCAATGGCTGTGACGACGGAGCCGCGGAAAATCCGGCAAGAATCCTTCCAGGGGTGCATGAATTACTTCCGAGGGGAAAAACTCGTAGTTTAGATGTGAAGTATATCGTTTGTGACACCCTTTCTGGAGCTGTGCTGACACGCCCCGTATGGACACGTGCGCTCACAGCGAGGTGAAGAGGCTTGGCACGCTGGGATATTTTACCCAAAGTGCACTGCGTCATGGTTAACCTACTTTGGCTCAAAAGAGGCACCCAGTAGCTGGCATTTGCCCCTTGTACTGGTACGCCAACTGACTGTTCCTGTGACTGTGGCTCCATCAACATAGGTGGATACAGATTTTCCTCAATGCTTTATTTAGTGCGAGCGTTATCAAAGTCCCATGAAAGGCGCAGATGCGCTTGTTCAATCTAATGAGGTCCAATACAGGAGCTGTGTCAAGAATTCTGTCCGTACAAAGATAATAATGCGGAAGTTTGATTGACGTGTTAGGGCCACATTAAAAAAGCAAATAGATTTTTAAGATTAAAAGTCGTAATACTATTGTCACACCAGTCCCCTCCGTTTATAGCTGTTTGAGGCAATGCCTGCTACGATGGAGCGTTAAAATTTGTAAATCCACGACACCAACGTCGTACATTTACCAGAAAAAGCTTAAAAAGTCGTCGCTTTACGAAAAGAAGTCGTAACTTTACCTTACGGGGATTTGCCGGATCATTGCAAAGGTAATAATTGTTTTATTGTAAAGAGCTGAACCTTTTGCCTCAAGCTTGCAACCTAAAAGGTAATGAATTCAAAAAAGGTAATGAATTCAGATCATGAATTCATTCATGGACGATTCCGTATGTAGTCCTGCACGTACGGTAGACGTGCACTCAGAAAAATCGGGCGTTACTGTAAACACCACGTCTTTATTTTTCGTATTTGATGTCCACTTAAAATAAACATCAGGCTGTCCAACACTTTGCATTGCAGCGAAGATGCGCTGACATCTCCCACACAAGCCATCATTAGTAAGGAGATGTTTTAATCAGTCCAAATACACCAGAGAGACTTTGCAGCCATGCATCATTTATGGGTATGCCTCACTGCCGGGCAACTTGCTGCAGAAGTTAACTAAAAAATAAATAGCATGCTGTTTTCTTTGGGGCTTCAGTCTCCGACAACATCGCTCAGAGAAACAATGCTCTTTAATAATTGAGCGGCTAAAGCAGAGAGGCTTTATCATGACTGCAGTGCTGCACCATTTTGCTAAGGACATGTTGACGTGAATAATGAATCGAAGAGGCACCCCAAAGGTGGTGCACTTTCACTGAAACGTCGACTTTTTTTTTTCCCTCCGTTCAATAATGTGTAAATTGATGCCATAAAAGCTGAGGTTGTGTCTGCGTCTGCCTCACCTTGGAGTCTCCGTATGACGGGAGACAAAGCACTTAAAAGGCGACACCTCGGATATATAAACACGACGGAACGTGTTAGCGTCTCGGCTTCATGCATCTAATGGCCCACTTTGTTATTAAAATAAAACAGGCTGTGGCGCTGGACTCTTTTTTTCCCCCCCGAATCAAAAGGGAGGAAAGTGTGTCATGACCCAGTAACACGCGATGAAAAAAAACCCAGATAAAACCTGTGTGAAGTCCTGCCGCCTCGGCCCCCTCGGTGCCGTAAACACGAATCGTGATTGACAGATTGACATGCGTCTGAACCCCTCCCAGAGGAGGGTGTCGTCGCCGGTGACTTTTGAACAAGAACTGGAAATAAAATGTGCGTGCAGGCGGGAGGTTTTTGCCAGACGAGGTCAATAAGAGGGTTGCTGACAGCGCAGGGTTAGAGTGACAGGTTTCACTAAGAATAGGTGCAGGTGATAAATATTAGTCGGGCCCGTCAAAGTATTCTGCCTTTACAAAAACAGTAAAACTTGTGATTGACTCTGTCGGATGCATTCATTTGATCTCCATAACTAAATATATTTTAAAGTAGCGTCTCACTGACGTTACCAAAGGCACGGGGTATTATTTTCATTTCCGCTTTTTAGATGAAATTATGAATCGGTGTTCTCATTCCGTCTCGGGCAGGCTCCGTCATGTGTTTCTACCCTCCGTTCCTGCTCGTTTTGAACAAAGACGCAGTCTCCGGGTCAGTTCAGAACCACAATACACTCGGGTCGGGGGGTTTATGCTTCGAGACCTCTGGTTCGCACATTTCCCTGTCCCTCCGCCTCAGACAGATCATCCAATCATCATGCTGAAGCCGAGCGTCCGGACCCGCCCGCCGCCCCGTAGAGCCCCGGAGAAAATGCACAGATGTACAAAATCTAGCGCAACATGACGTGCAAAATATTTTTCGTCCGCCTCTGGTTGATGTTGCAGCAGATTTAGATCCGGACTCTCCAAAACATGGACGTTGTTATCCTTAGGCCACTTTGTAACCAGTTTGGCAGCATGCTTGGGGTCACTGAAGAAGAAACGGCAAGAAATATTTACTACATACGCCTCCTGGCCAAAAAACAGGTCATATGTTTGATGTATGATTACGGCACGCATTCACAGCGTTGCCTGCATTTTTAACCAAGGTCTTGCATTGATGATGGCAGAGTCTGATCACTGCGCAAAGCCTTCTCCAGCACGTCCCACAGAGTCTCAACGGGGTTAAGGTCGGGACTCCGTGTGTGAAAATGATGTTTATGCTCCCCGAACCTGAAACTCCTCTTTCACAATTTGAGCCCGATGAATCCTGGCATCGTGATCTTGGAATATCAGGGAAGAAAAAAATCCATGGATGGAATAACCAGTGTTGCTGAACCTAGACCTGACCAACTGCAGCAACCTCGTGCACGACCACGTGAACTGAAATATGTGATCTAGTATCAAATTGCAAAACAAGCTCTAATTAAGTTTAGGAGATACCTTCCAATACAACTATATGTGTAAGTTGCAGACATTGTAATGATCCCGATATTGAATATATTTTACTTGACTGTAATGAATCCGGCCCAGTAAAAAGAAGTGACGTTGCTTTTTCATCCCTCCATTCATCTATTTTCTGTGTCGCTTATCCTCACTGGGGTCGTGCGATGTTGCTCCTTCAAAGATTTGGAAATGTTAGGAATTCTTCGCCTCACTGCCGGCCATGTGTTGAAATACCACTACTGGGCCCCCCCGCTGACAATGATTAGCATATGAAAGACTGAAGTCACACCAAGTCCGGCTGACTCCAGAAAACGGCCTTATGCAGTGTTTGCGTGTGTCTTGCAGCCTCTTGCTGGTGTATTTGCCGGGTGTACGCACATTCCATATACTCCCGCATACGCCCCTTTCCACGCGGTGAGGGTCTGCAATGATTGTTGAGCATTCGTTGCATTAGTTGCTATTCACTCGTTGAAGTAAATAAGCCCAGGAAGGAAGTTCCGGTAGTGATCAAAACAACCAAAAGTATTGCATGTTGTCATGAAAGGGACTGCTAGTGCATGTTTACAGAACGTATACAAAACGTCGTTGGAGGGTTTGTCCAATGAAATGCTTCGTTAGTGCCCTCATGCTAACTGCTTTTCTCTCTTTAGAACGCACAAACAAAGGGAGAGACGCGTGCTCATGTTTCACATAAGGTTTGTGGAAGATGGGGAAAAATTCCTCCCAAAAGGGGGAGTTTTCCTTTAAGACACGGAGATTAGGATTGGTCACCTTCAAAACACAACATTTAAAGTGCAAACTACTCTGGAGTTGCTTATCCTTAAATTATTGCTGCAAATCCACTTCTTAATGACTGCAAAGGCTTCTTACTGTCTGTTTTATTGAATATTTTGCCTTTATTCAAAACGTTTCCTAAAAACAGCAACGGGTTCCTGTGACACAGGGGTTGCCAACCCGTTTATTCCGATCGACCAGTTGATCGCCGTTGCAAACGCCCTGATTATACGTTTATATTTAATGCAGGGAGTGTTCAGGGCGGACTCTATGTTTTTGTACGGCATCCCAGGCACCTTGCAGGGTAGCTGATGCTGCTGTTGAAAAAGGTACCAGACAATACATCGTACATAATATCAATGTCAAATCAGCCCGATAGATGAAAATGAAAAGCGTATTATTAAAGCCAATCAAGCGTTCCGTCGCGTCTGGCTGTGTGGATGAGGCGCCCTGGCGAATGGTTAAATCGCATAGTCCCAGTTCTGGGGGAAAATAAATGCATTATAACATCATTGCCCTCCCATCTCAAAGAGATACGTGCTTTTTGACCACTTGCCGCTCTCCGGGCACACACCCAACTCTCATATCTTGGATGTGTGACAAACATGTCACATTTGCAGTAGGTCCTTAAAAACAGCACATGACTCCTGTTATATAGAGGATCTTTGCTGAACATTTTTAATTGGATTCCGAAAAACAGCAATGCACCCCTGCCCCGTTGACCTTCTTGCACTTGCAATTTTGCTGTGGGTTCCTAAAAACAGCAAAGCTCTTCCCAGTTAGGGTCCCAATGGAACATTTGCTCCAGCCCAAAGTAAACAATGGCACGGTGATGACCTCTAAACAATGCATGATCAAATACGGATAGTTTGTCTCCATGTCACCGAGTTTGTTCATCACATTTGACAACGACTCTATTTGCCGTCTCTTACAATTAGCGCTGTAAACTCTGCTAACAAATGAAGCTAATAGATGAATAGAAGGTGGAATGAAAACCTCACAGCATCAAACACTCAGTAGATGGGTCGGCGATGGAATGCTGCCCGCTGCTCCAGTGTGTCACTAATGGTGTGTGCTTGCTGCCATCACTGCTGTAATGGGTTACAAGCAGAGGCCGCTTTTTGAGTAATGCTTGTAAATGGATTCAGGACAAACAAAGCAATCTTAATGTTAGTTAACACGAAAGGCGTCTTTACTTGCGTGTTGAGACGCACCGTCGGAGACAACCCCGATTTATCCTCCAACCATGTGCATACCACATTGACCCAAATATGAGACAGCTCTGAAAGTAGGACTACGACTTGGAGAGATCGTAGTCCGTCGACGTCGCCCGTTGGTTTGCATGTATAAATCTCTAAGCACGGAGTCTAAGAGAAAGAGTCTTAAGCACTGGCTAATATTCAGGTAAGCATGGAGTCAATAAATAGGTTCAAATAATATAATCAGTTCAAATTACCTGTCTTTTGGGTGGCAGAGTGGTGTGCCGTGGGAGCCAGCAAAGCCGTCTCTATCAGAAGCATTGACTACATTAACAACTTTGATTCTAGTAATTGTTCCGTGAATTTTATTGTTGTGATTGAATTGTATGGATTTTTTTGTCCAATCAGATTTCAGCTTTTGTGTTGCCGTATCAATCTAATCTGCCCAGGGCCTTCAGAGCCAGTAGTGCTGGCCCGTGTCACTTAACTACCATTAGCAACAGGGCTAATGGATACCGTGCAAGATACCGTGCGCTAGAACGCATCATCACGTGAACAGTGAAGCACTTAATTGGTCACAGTGTTTGTTGTTTTTTGTGCGTTATATGAATAAATTTGTGAGTTTGTATATTTGTATGACAGTATACTGTATATGTAGCTCAAGCCGGCAAACAAGTCTCTCATTGTTCACTGCACTCACGTCAGGTGCATTCAGGACAGTCCGGCATACATCACAATATATTGATTATAGGTGTATGTCGGGTCATAATTCATTCATTCATTCATGTTCTATGCCGCTTATCCCCATTAGGGTCGCGGGTATGCTGGAGCCTATCCCAGCTGACTCTGGGCGGGAGACGGGGTACACCCTGGACTGGTCGCCAGCCAATCGCAGGGCACATATAGACAAACAAACATTCACACTCTAATGGACAATTTAGAGCGGCCAATGAAGCTAACATGCATGTTTTTGGAATGTGGGAGGAAACCGGAGTATCCGGAGAAACCCCACGCACACACGGGGAGAACTTCCAAACTCCACACAGAGATGCCCAACGGAGATTCGAACCCAGAACCTCCTGGCTGTGAGGCCAACATGCTACCCATTCATCCACCGTGCGGCCTCGGGTCATAATAAATAAACCAAATAAACAGAAAGACAAAGAACTTGGATATTTGTATCACTAACACTAAGGTTCTCAAAGTGGGATACGTGTAACCCTAGGGGTACACAGATTGTTGTAGGGGGTACGTGAATAATAATTATATAAATAATTATACATCACTACATAAATAATTATGTAAATAATAACATTAAAAACAAATACAAGACGCTGAGGTACTTAAACTCCTCCACTTGGGGCAGGATCTCATCCCTGACCCGGAGATGGCACTCCACCCTTTTCTGGGCAAGAACCATGGACTCGGACTTGGAGGTATTGATTCTCATCCCAGTGGCTTCACACTCAGCTGCGAACCCATCCAGTGAGAGTTGAAGGTCACAACTTGATGAAGCCAACAGGACCACATCATCTGCAAAAAGTAAAGACCCATACGGCCAGTAAACCGGAACCCCTCATCGCGCCTAGAAACTCTGTCCATAAAAGTAATGAACAGAAGGACAGCCCTGGCAGGAGTCCAACTGTCACTATGAACGGGTCCGACTATTGCCAGCAATGCAAACAAAACTCAGACACTGTTCATAAAAGGAACGGACAGCCTGAATAAGTCGGTCCGATACCTCAGATTCCCAGAGTACTCCCCACAGTATTTTGTGGGGAACACATTCAAATGCCTTTTTCGAGTCCACAAAACAGATGTAGACAGGTTGGGCAAACTCCCAAGCACCCTCAAGGACCATGCCTAGAGTATAGAGCTGGTCCACAGTTTCACGACCAGGACGAAAACCACACTTCCCCTCCTGAATCTGAGATTCGACTATCCTCTGGATCCCCCTCTCCAGAACCCCTGAATAGACCTTAAACAGGAAGGTTGAAGAGTGTGATCCCATGATAGTTTGAACACACACACCCTGTCATCCCATCCAGGGACACTGCCCCCCATGTCCATGCGATGCTGGAGATTGGTGTCAACCAAGACAGTCCCACAGCATCCAGGGTCTTAAGAAACTCCGGCCAGATCTCATCCGCCCTGTGGCCCTGCCACCGAGGAGCTTTTTGACCACATCAGAAACCTCAGCCCCAGAGATAGAAGAATCCGCTGCGGAGTCTCCAGTCACTGCTTCCTTGTTGGAGAACGTGTCAGGGGAACTGAGAAGGTATTCCTTCACAATGTTCACAACATCTCGAGTTAAGGTCAGCGTCACACCATCACCAACACACACGGTGTTGACTGTGGACTACCCAAGCCCCCCCCCCTTGTCTCCTGCAGTACAGAATCTCTGAAGCTCGTTCTCCGTGGCTTCTGCGACCTCCTCTGACTTTATGTGTCCCTGACCGCCAGAGCGATAAACCGCTTGGCCTGTCGGTACCTGTGAGCAGCCTCCAGAGTCCCATGGGCCACAAAGGCCCGATAGGCCTCCTTCTTTAGCCTAATGGCATCCCTCACCACTGGTGTCCACCAGCGCATTTTGGGATTATCGCCACAAAAGGCACCGACCACTTTACGGCCACAGCTCTGATCAGCCGCCTCGACAATGGAGGAAGAGAACATGGCCCACTCAGACTCAAAGTTCGTTGCCTCCCTCAGAACGGGGTCAAAGCTCTCCTGGGGGTGGGAGTTGAAACTCCTTCTTTGTTTGACGATGACGTTGCGCAATAAAAGTGTCTAATCTTTTCCATTTTCCAAGATCATTTATATTGTGTTCCCACACGGTGCTGTGACTAATTAGTGTGCTTTTTGAGCAGTCAATTGTTTGCTGACAATGTTAGAAAGTAAATTTGAAAGTTAATGTATGCTTTTATAAATGTTCATAAATTCAAATAATGTCTCTGTCGGGCATTGAAACCGCTTTGTTTGGCCGTCCTTGAACACGGATTGAGACGTATATTAGTGTCTGTGACGCTGCACAGACAGACATTTCCAATCCCTTTTTGCAGCTCTGTTCAAAAATGTTAATGCTGTGTGTAAATGCACACATTCTTGCTTGGTACATCATGTGCTCGTATTTGGCTCAGTAATAAGCCTCTTACTGAATTTGTTTCCTTTTTGATCTCTGTACGATACGTGCCTTCCATCCATCCATCCATTTTCCTCCGCTTATCCGGGTCGCGGGGGCAGCAGCTTCAGAAGGGAAGTCCAGACTTCCCGGTCCCCGGCGACCTCTTCCAGCTCCACAGAGAGGACACCAAGGCGTTCCCAGGCCAGCTGTGAGACATAGTCCCTCCAGCGTGTCCTAGGTTCTTCCCGGGGGCCTTCTCCCGACTGGGCATGCCCGTAACACCTCACCAGGGAGGCACCCGGGAAGCATCCGGACTAGATGGCCGAGCCACCACAACTGGATCCTCTCGATGTGAAGGAGCAGCGACTCTACTCTGAGCTCCTCCCGAATGGCCAAGCTCCTCACCCTAGATAAGTGCCTTTGTTTTCATAATTATTATTAGTCGCATTGTACTGATCATGCCCTGCGATTGACTGGCGACCAGTCCAGGGTGTACCTCGGCTCTCGCCCAAAGTCTGCTGGGATAGGCTCCAGCATCCTCGCGACCCTAATGAGGATAAGCGCTATAGAAAATGAATGAATGAATGAATGAATGTACTGATCATTCCCATGTTGCTTCAGACCAAAGCACAGCAAGAGAGTATCAAGGTCACAGATCACCAAATCTTACCACAGCTTGTCACCACCTAAATACTCAATACGCATACAAATTCAAATCAATTCATCAAACTGAAAAATCTAAACCAAATTGAATATATTGTCATAATATATAATAGATTTAATAATATATCAAATATTATCCATCCGTATGGATGAATATATGAATATCACAGTAGGGTGAGGAGCTCGGCCATCCGGGAGGAGCTCAGAGTAGAGCCGCTGCTCCTTTCCATCGAAAGGAGCCTGTTGAGGTGGCTCGGGCATCTAGTCCGGATGCCTCCCGGGCGCCTCCCTGGTGAGGTGTTTCGGGCATGCCCAGTCGGGAGAAGGCCCCCGGGAAGACCTAGGACACGTGGAGGGACTATGTCTCACAGCTGGCCTGGGAACGCCTTGGTGTCCTCCCGATGGAGCTGGAAGAGGTCGCTGGCGACCGGAAAGTCTGGATTTCCCTATTGAAGCTGCTGCCCCCGCGACCCGGACCCGGATAAGCGGAGGAAAATGGATGGATGGATGGATATATCAAATATGTTGTGTGCAGGCGTAGGGGGTACGTGATTTCCAGTCGGATGTCTAAAAGGGTCCGGGAAATATTTGGGAACCCCTGACTTAAAGTAACTCTCTCTCGATGCAAAACGTATTGGTTTTGATAACGCACGCACAGGATGAACACCTCCATGTTTATCTCCTTTCTTAATGTACCCGAGAGACCTATCTCTCCGCTGGTCACATGATAATGCGTTCAAGAGCGCTGCTTGTGGCGTGAAAGTACAATTTACGATAAACACACTCAGAAAATGTGGCTTCGACTTAAATTACGTGGTGTCGTTGAGCGCAACCCTTGATTGCTCATAATAAAATGTGATTCAAAGGCTCAGCTACTATTAAAGAGAGTGTGAGATATCGTTCAGCTGGTAATATGTCACAAATATATATAATCTGCTCATGCCATGTATCTTTCTGCTCATAAAATACTGCAAAAATGGGCATATTTCAGACATAGTGGTAAAGGTGATTAATCATGATTAATGATTAACTGTTTTGAAAAAAAAAAGTTTTCGAATAAACCGTCATTTCAGCCGGCCTTGACCTTTAAGGCATTACACAATGTGTTTGAAAATGAATATAACTATACAGGACAAAGTGAATGAAAATAGAAACCGACTATTAGTAGACCTTTAAGGCCACGGCCTGTGTAAAATAGAACTATGTCCAATTTCAGTCACTTTAATAGTTCAGTGTTAATGTGTGACTCCATAGAAACTGCATGGCTGGATACTATAATGAAAATGAGATGATGATGTTTGTGCCGTCACCTCATCACCGAGTCACAGCTTATATAATGCCTCTTAAAATACTGTACACGCTTGATAATCATAAACCATAATTTGTTTGCGTTTTTTTTTTTTTTTTGCAAAGTGACACAGATACAACCAATTAACAAAATCAGGTCACAAGTTAACTTCGGAGTGCAATAGCATTTCAAGTGAGTGATTAGATTGTTATGTATTGAGGTGAGAAGGGGCGCTGGGGTAAGAATGTTCAATATCACTGTAGGCTATAATAAAGCCATCAAAGAGATCATTTGGAATGATGTTAGCCAGAAACCTTGCCCGTTATTATACAAATGACTTTTTCCATTAAGACAGAAAGGGTCAATTGCACTGATAGTTTGCTCTAAAATAACCAGCTTTCTTTGCAATTGGCTTTGCAGGTGCAGCATTGGAAATACAAATCTACAAGGGCAAGCTGTGTGTGTGGGTGAGAGGTGTGTATAAATCATGTCCAAAGAACACCAGCTGTTTCACAATATAAGGGTGTGTCTTACTGCATTCTGAAAAAATGACCTTAGGCTGATGAAAATTGGGAGTTTTGTTCACTGAATTTTGTCCACTTTACCCTCCAGGCCCTCTCAAGCTCCTCTATGAGCCCTAGGTATTCGTCCAGGTTCTCATGTTCCTTTTGATGTTGCAATCACTTGGTATTGCTATGTCAACCAAGGCCTTCCTCTGCTGTTTGTCCACCACCACAATGTCCGGTTGGTTGGCCATTACCGACCTGTCAGTCTGTATCTGTAGGTCCCACAGAATCTTGGCTTGGTCAGTACCACCTTTGGAGGTGTTTCCCACTTTGACCTTGGGGTCTCCAGTCCATATTTCTGTGCACTATGCCAGGCATTTGGTTGTGGCTTACCATGTATGCTTTCCCTGCCAGCATCTTACACCCTGCAGATATGTGATGGATTGTCTCAGGGGCCTCTTTGCACAACCTACACCTTGGGTCATGTCTGGTGTGGTAGATCTGAGCCTGCTCTTGTGCTGCTATGATCAATGTCTCTGTGTTGTCCTTCAGTCCAGCTCTTTCAAGCCACAGGTTGGACGTCTTGATATCAGCCACTTCAGTGATGTTTCAATGGCACATCTCATGTAGGGGCTTGTCCTCCCATGATAGTCCCTCCAGCATCTCATAATCTGTTCCCCATTGTCTGAGACATTCACTGAGCACATCGTCTGTTGGGGCCTTTTCTTTGATGTACTTAAGGATCTTGGATGTTTCAGCCTGGACAGTGGCTCTCATGCTCACTAGTCCACAGCCTCCTTCCTTACTGCTAGCGCACAGTCTCAGGGTGCTGGATTTGGGATGGAACCTTCCATGCATGGTTAAGAGTTTTCGAGTCTTGACATCTGTGGTCTGTATCTCTTCCTTTGGCCATCTTATAATTCCTGCAGGGTATCTGATCACTGGCAGGGTGTAACTCTTTATTGCCTGGGACTTGTTCTTGCCATTGAGATGGCTTCTTAGGACTTGCCTCACTCGTTGTGGGTATTTGCCTTTATCTGCTTTCCTCGTTAGCACTTAGAGGTTGCCGTTTGCTTGTGGTATTCCAAAGTACTTGTTACTGTCCTCAATGTCTGCTATTGTTTTCTCTGGGAGTGAGACCCCCTCTGTGTAGCACAGAATAATATTTGCTTCACCTCCTAGTATTTTTATGTATCCTATTCAAACATGACGCCTGTATTTAATGACGAATGAGCACACTGATTGGAGATCTGCTTTGTAAATGAAGTACAATTAAAATTTTGTGATATATTATAGATTAATTTAATAGCGCTGCACGTTGAATGATAACACATGTGTTATCATAATGCCGGACTGATTTCCCTCCACCCGTCCATTTTCTATCCCGCTTATCCTCATTAGGGTTGCGGGTATGCTGGAGCCTATCCTAGTTGACTTTGGGCGAGAGGCGGGGTACACCCTGGACTGGTCAACAGTCCATTGCAGAAGAAAAATAGTGAAATTGCTATTTTGTTAATTGTGTTATTTTGAACTAAATGTTAGGGATGAGTGAGCACACCACTCTCTGTATCTGTATCTGTATGTTTCACCCATCGAAAACATCTGTATCTGTAACCAGAGTGGGCGGAGTATGAACTAAAAGTGGGCGTGGTCTAACAAAACATGGACGCGGCTTACACTGTACCAATCCAATGTACCTCACATTGCTAAATTGGATTATTTTAAGTATGAAACTGACAAAAAAGTTGATATATTTATTGTTTATTTGAACAGAACTGCCTCAAAATTGGAATTTAAATCGTGTGTGTGTGTGTCAGTGATCTGTAAGACTTTATTATTTCCTTATTTTTTAATTAAATGTGTGAAGTTGGTTCATGATTCATACAAACACCCAGTGATGGCTAACGGGGTAATAATCAGTCAGTCTTGTTCACTGTTTTTTTTCTCAAAAGCAGCGCTTTCAGTACTACGAGCAAAGTTTTCCAACTAACTTTATATGACCAGCCAAAATAGAAGCAAGCAGACAAAGAAAACACAGGCAGAGGCCGACGCAACACGAGCCTTTTACTGTCTTGTCAAATGCACCGCGAACGTCCCCTGCAGCTCATGCAACTGTTATGTGTCTCTGTTTAACCGAGCTACTGCAGTTTGAATAGTGAAGTCGCATATATTCAAACCCACAGGTCATCAAAAGGCGTATTCTTGTCATTCAAAAATGCATTCAAATGGAGTGTCAGTCAGTGTACAGCAGGGGTCACCAGCATTTTTTCTCGTGAGAGCTGTTCTTCAAAATGAAAATGGCTTGTCTTTCAGATTACCTTTGTTTCCAGTGTTCCCACATTATTAACCGAAAACCTAAATGAAAAGCAGGCTTGCAGGGGGCTACCAGGTGCCCGCGGGCACCACGTCGGTGACCCCTGATGTACAGCGTACTCACACACTCCTCGGAACAGACGTCGCAGCCAATTTTCCACAGACATCCATAGCCAAAAATCTTGCCCTCTTTCTTCTTGGTGAAGAAACTTTTGACTCATGTTTGCAAAAAATCCTTGCCACAAATTGAGGCAATATTCACATCTGTAAACACATTGCAGAAGTGTCCAATGCTATTAAACAAACTTAGTCTATTGATTTCAATAGTGTTTCTCACCTTCTTCATGAAGTGGTGACACTTGCAATTTTTTTGAAGCCATCCTAAATCAAAAAGGACAGATTCCTCTAATACTCAGAAAATGAGTGTGCAGCACTTGAAAGGAGAAAAAAAAGAGTTGTTCATCGTTTGTGTGTGTTTTATGAGCAAATAAACCAACCCCACACACACATAGTAAAAACCCTGGATGGAATCTGCCTATAGTGTCCCAACTATCCATTCTTCAGAGAAACCAATGCTTTGTTTGGGCACCTGACTAATTTGTTAGATGCCCTTTTGGCCAAGACAGTGTTTGAAAACTGACACGTGTGTCCATATTTTCCCAGCAAAACCACTGTATCTATGTAGTCAACAAAAATATAAACGCGACACTTTTGTTTGGAGGTTCTGGGAATTGTGTACAGATCCTTGCTACATGTGCATTGTCATGCCGTAACCTGAGACGATGCTCACGGTCGAATGGCAGACCAGTGGGTCTCAGGATCTCGTCATGGTATCTCCGCGCATTCAAAGTGCCATCAATAAAATGCACCTGTGTTGCGGATTGAGTGGCCTATTGGTGGCGGTAGAGTTATGGTATGGACGTACGTTATAGACAGTGAACACAGGTGCATTTTATCGATGGACGTCTCACTCGTTGAGCATGTTTGGGATGCTCAGGATCAGTATGTCTGTGACACGTTGTTAATCAAGTAATCTGTGTGCAATGAGCCTGGACATGGCCTCCGGCTGTGGCTTCACGTCACACAGACACCACCGTATCGTCTGTGTTTTTCTTTAACACTTGGCAAGAAAGCGTATTTGTGCAAATGTCAAACTCCCTTGGGCTGAGGTAATTAAATGACGGCTAATTCGTTTCATAAAATACCGATTAGCATCATGTTGCGATTCAAACGTTTGTCGTTCAAAGGTGTTTTTACGATTAGAGTGTCAAGTGTGATGACAGGCTGATGTAATGGCTCTGTCTAACTAGATCCTCCCTGTTCAGCTAAGTTCACTGGATGACATTTTAGATATTTACATTTTACGTCTACCTTTGCAAAAAAACTAAGGTTTTGCATTCAGTTTGGAAACGATTGACGTAGAACGTCAAAGCAATTCCCAGTGCAAAAAACTGTTGCCATATGCTATAAATACAATAAATACAGCACTTTAAAAATGTTTCTTGTTGATGATTTCTCAGTGTTGCTGCATGTGTTACAGAACATTAAACCATTGAACCAACAAAAATCGTATTATAATTAATTATTGTGATGAATAGAAAAGAAACAATGCAATGGTATCTTAAAAAAAAAAATCATTAAGCGATACATTTTGTTGTTGTTTAATGAGAATCTTAAAAGATTTTAGGATTTTGTTTTTATCCGTAAGAGCAAAAAACTTTTAAGTAATCACAAAGGAAGGAAACAATCATATACATTTTCAATAATGTGTTTAGTATTTAGACACAAATACATCATTTCCGGTGTATAAGTCATTACTTTATCCTCACGCTTTGAAGTCTTGTAGTGTGAGGCAGCTAATTTATGGCTAAAAACTACATTTCCCATAATGTTTAGAGTGCAGCTTCAGGAAGTAGTGACGTGCAAGCTAATATCACATTTTGAAATGAGGATAAGCTTTATAGAAAATGGATGGATAGTCGTGTTTTAATCTGAAACATCTTAAGTATGTTTGATCAAGTGTAGAATTACAACATCTTTTTTTGGACTACATTAGTAAAGTATCTATCTATCTGTCTGTCTTTCTGTTTGTCTGTGTGTATGTCTATCTACTCGGACCGCCAGCCATCCAACTATTACCAACAGGTTTTTAAAGATGACGAGGGTACCTCAACTTTGGTCTGTTTAGTTCCCAGGCGGAGGACAATAATGATTGACTTTTCTGGTAAGCTACTGTTTAACTAGCCACATTACACACACTGTATGGAAAAAAAACATTCATTTAATTAAAAGTTTACAAAATATTTTTGTGTAACATCTGTCTGTGTACTGAATATCCCATGTTACGATGGGGACACCTGTGGATTACAGACAGATGCCTATATGCACTCCTGGTCCGAATCTTAAGACCAGTTGAAAAATTGCTAGAATCTACTTTTTGCACGTTTGGATCTTAATGAGGTTTTAAGTAGAGGTAAATAATGCAAAAGCAAGAAAGGGGAGTGAGACAAAAAGCACTTTGAAAAGGTAATTTATTGAAAACAACATTTAAAGTGAAATAAGCTGTTTGTCAGCTGGTCTAAAGTTTAAGACCATCGCTCAAAAAATGACAAAACACTCTCCAAACCAGAACAAAAAATGTTCTCAGTAGGACTCAGTAATGAGTAGCTCCACCGTTCTTGTTAATCACTTCAAAAATTCATTTGGGCATGCTTGATGCGAGTGTTTCCAGGAAGCTAGTGGGAAGATTGCTCCAAGTGGTGAACTGATGGTCATTTTTATAAACCCTGCACCACCTGAAGCTCCAGTGTTCCATTGAATGAAAAAGCACTGCAGATCATGATGGACCCCACTCCACTGTGCTGGGGTAGAAAACACCTCAGGTGAGATCTCCTTGTCATGCCAGTAACGTTGGAAGCCATCTGGACCGTCAAGGTTACATTTTTTTCTCATCAGAGAATAAAACCTTTTTCCACCTTTCAATGTCCCATGTTTGATGCAGCATACATTTTGCATATTGTAGCTCTACTTAAAACCTCACTAAGATCCAAATGTGCGAAATGTCAATTCTAGCAATTTTTCAACTGGTCTTAAGATTCTGATCAGGGGTGTATGTATAATTTGTTTTTCTTTTTAAATTTATTGGTTACGGATTATATACTGGTTAGCTCTATAGTCTATACTCTATAGAGCTCTGTACTACATAGTATAGTTAGCTCCATAGAAATTGCAATAATAATGGTTTCTCCATCCATCCATCCATTTTCCACCGCTTATCCGGGTCCGGGTCGTGGGGGCAGCAGCTTCAGTAGGGAAGTCCAGACTTCCCGGTCCCCGGCGACCTCTTCCAGCTCCATCGGGAGGACACCAAGGCGTTCTCAGGCCAGCTGTGAGACATAGTCCCTCCAGCGTGTCCTAGGTCTTCCCGAGGGCCTTCTCCCGACTGGGCATGCCCGAAACACCTCACCAGGGAGGCGCCCGGGAGGCATCCGGAATAGATGCCCGAGCCACCTCAACTGGCTCCTTTCGATGTGAAGGAGCAGCAGCTCTACTCTGAGCTCCTCCCGGATGGCCGAGCTCCTCACCCTATCTCTTAGGGTGAGTCCAGCCACCCTACGAAGGAAACTCATTTCCGCCGCTTGTATCCGCGATCTCATTCTTTCGGTCATGACCCATAACTCATGACCATAGGTGAGGGTGGGAACGTAGATCGATCGGTAAACAGAGAGCTTTGCCTTCCGGCTCAGCTCTCTCTTCACCACGACGGTCCGGTACAGCGACCGCATTACTGCAGATGCTGCACCGATCCGTCTGTCGATCTCACGCTCCAACCTTCCCTCACTCGTGAACAAGAACCCGAGATACTTGAACTCCTCCACCTGAGGCAAGACCTCACTCCCAACCCGGAGGGTACAGTCCACCCGTTTCCGACTGAGAACCATGGCCTCGGATTTGGAGGTGCTGAGTCTCATCCCAGAAGCTTCACACTCAGCTGCAAACCGCTCCAGTAAACGCTGAAGGTCACAGCCTGATGAGGCCATAAGGACCACATCGTCTGCAAATAGCAGAGACGAGATCCTAAGGTCACCAAGCTGGACTCCCTCAACACCTTGACTGCGCCTAGAAATTNCAACATCTTGACTGCGTCTAGAAATTCTGTCCATGAAGATTATGAACAGAATCGGTGACAAAGGCCAGCCTTGGCGGAGGCCAACGTTCACCGGAAACAAGCTGGACTTACTGCTGGCAATGTGAACCAGGCTCCTGCTTCGATTGTACAAGGACCGAATGGGACGTAGTAGCGGGCCACCAATCCCGTACTCCCGGAGCACCCCCCACAGGAGGGACACGGTCGAATGCCTTTTCCAGGTCTACAAAGCACATGTAGACCGGTTGGGCAAACTCCCACATACCCTCCAGTACCCTTGCAAGGGTGTAGAGCTGGACCAGTGTTCCGCGACCGGGACGAAAACCGCATTGCAGCTCCAGTAACCGAGGTTCGACTAACGGTCGTGCCCTTCTCTCCAGCACCCTGGAGTAGACTTTCCCAGGAAGGCTGAGGAGTGTGATCCCCCTATAGTTGGAACACACCCTCCGGTCACCCTTTTAAAAAATGGGGACCACCACCCCGGTCTGCCATTCCAGAGGTACTGTTCCTGACTTCCATGCAATGTTGTAGAGGCGTGTCAACCAACACAGTCCTCCAACATCCAATAATGGTTTCTTTTCAGACAAAAACATTTTAAGCAATGAGAATGTAAAAAATGTGCCATGTGAAGAAGTACAATCGTGTGACATCGCTCTTGTTCTATTATTCAAGTGAAACAGCGTAGCATGGAGCAAAATTGGATTTGGCTGTTAATACTGGATTGACCCAAAGAAGTATATTTCCCTATAAAAAAAGTATGAAGACAGGTCGTCTTGTAGCCAGGGGGCTGGAGAGATCTTTTTGGAGAGTTATACATCCAAACTAACAGGCAGTGCTTTGCCTTCCGGCTCAGCTCTCTCTTCACCACGACGGTCCAGTACAGCTCCCGCATCACTGCAGATGTTGCACCGATCCGTCTGTCGACCTCACGCTCCGACCTCTCTCACTCGTGTACAAGACCCCGAGATACTTGAAGCCCTCCACATAGGGCAGGACCTCACTCCAAACCCGTATGGTACAATCCACCCGTTTTCAACTGAGAAGCATGGCCTTGGATTTGGAAGTTCTGAGTCTCATCCCAGAAGCTTCACACTCAGCTGCAAATTGCTCCAGTAAACGCTAAAGGTCACAGCCTGATGAGGCTATAAGGACCACATCGTCCGCAAATAGCAGAGACGAGATCCTAAGGCCACCAAGCTGGACTTTCTCAATGCCTTGACTGAAGCACATGTAGACCGGTTGGTCAAACTCCCACATACTTCCTGTCAGATGCTTCGAGAGTCACAAATGCTATCTATGCCTGATAGGACTTCTTTTTCAGCTTGACGGCAGACCTAACCCCCGGTGTCCACCATCGGGTTCGGGCCTTGCCGCCACGACTGGCACCGACCACCTTGCGGCCGCAATTGCGACTGGCTGCCTCAGCAATGGAGACACGGAATACGGCCCATTTAGAAGCTCTACCAGAGGTGAGAGTTGAAGACTTGATGAACAGGAGACTCTGACAGACTTTCCCAGTACAATCTCACTACACTTTAGGGTCTACCAGGTCTGTCCGGCATCCTCCCCCACCATCTAATCCAACTCATCACCAGGTCGTGATCAGCTGACAGCTCAGCCCCTCTCTTCACCCGTTAATCCAGAACATGTGGACGCAGGTCTGATGATACAACTACAAAGTCAATCATAGACCTGCGAACTGGGCTGTCCTTGAGCCAAGTGCACTTGTAGACATGCTTATGGTCACACATGGTGTGTGTTAAGGACAAACTGCGGTTCGCACAGAAGTCTAGCGACAACACAACACTCGGGGAGGCAGTTCCTTCCACTCACACCTGTCCAAGTCACACTGTCATTGGCCACATGGGCCTTAAAGTCTCCCAGTAGAACTATGGGTGTGTGGGTTTCCTCCCACATTCCAAAAACATGCACGTATGCCTAACTGGCAACTCCAAATTGCCCAGGTCTGAATGTGAGTCTGAATGATTGGTTGGCGACCAGTCCAGTGTGTACCCGTCCCCTCACCCAGAGTCAGCTGGGATAGGCTCCAGCATACGCCGGCGGTGCTGTGGATGAATAAAAAGCAGTACTGGAGTGGAACAGAGTGGAAGCAGCTGTGTAAAGTAGCTCTTTAACAGCCCTGGAAAAAGATGGTCCAAACTGGCAGTTGACACAAATATTCATGGTATTTTTCAGAAAAGACAAATATTTGGCACGCTAATGTCAAGTGTCAAGCATGAATGAGCATAAGAGCACGTCTTCGTCAGATGAGCCTCCCTCACACGTTGCAAGGAACAAGATGCTGACCCCATCCATGCTCATCTAAACACAGAACCTTGGAAATGATGTAGGTTGTGTAAATAGCCCCTTTGTTTGATTTTGGATGCGGAACTTATAAAACGACGTCATCATTTAATCACCGCCCCCTCCAGGCCTGCATGCAGTACTAATTATCATCCATCAGTCCGCATGAGAATGACCGTCTCTATTTCCATGTGTTGATGTGTTGTTTTCACTCTTGTTTCCCCGCAGACGTTCCCCAGCCGAGTGGAACCATCTCGCCCGGCGTTCGGCGGAGGTGGAAGACAAGCTCTTAATCGGCTGCGTTATTGAATTATTGAATTAAAAGCTTAAGTGCGCGGGGTGAGCATGTCAATTTCGCACAAGTGAATGGCGCTCGCCTCCTTCCATTTTCATCCGGAAAGATGGTTTCGGTATGTAAAAGTGCGGAAGAATGGGGGTATTACGCCGATCGCTTTCATTGTCTGTAATTCCTTTTCACGGCAACTGTCATCAATCTGAGAGACAAGTCGCATTCATCCGGCGCCGCGCGCTCGTCCCTAATCTGCATGCAGCGCCACAACATAGCGCTTTTTTTTCTCCTCACGAGAGCGCTGTGTAATCAAGGGAAAAGGTTTTATTCCAAAGCCAATTTTTCTTAATTATGGCTCAAGTGGAGGTTCAAAGTCCTGTAGTTCTTTTTAGAGCGCGATGGAGTTAAAGAATGTGAGACCTCCTCTACTTGACCTCCTCTCACCTGTCTGCCGACATCACCCCCCCCACCCCCCCACCCCATGTTGCGAAAGCTCTGGACCGATTCCGATAAAACGATGCCGTGTTCCCTGTCTGTGTTTCTACGGGATGAGTTGCCGTGACCCACGCAATCTCCCTCTCAAAGACTATTTCAACTTATGCAGATGAGCTCATCAGAGCACGCCTGCTGAGATGAGACATCCAGGGCTGGAATTGTGTCAATAACTGCACCAAAACAAATGCAAATCAAAATCCAAATGAATGTGTTTTACCCGAGGAGAAAACCGCGAGTCGCACTTGGAGTCGGCGCTCAGTAGATGAGAGGATTCTGTTATCCGCCAGCTTGCGCACGTACAGAAAAAAAAAACCCAAAAACAAGGTGTTCTCAAACTGAAGGTTAGGTGTGAAAATCCGCAGATAGTACACCAACAAGAGGTTTCTGTGTCGTTCTTTTAGGGATGAAAAGTAGGAATGATTGCTATATTTTCTACGGTCTAACTTTAGTACTCCGTCCGCGTGAACACACATCTATGTTTATATTTAGTCGCTCTTTACAGCAAAGCAAATGATTTGGTTCTGGTCCAGAATTTTTAGAGCAACATTCCTCCTCTCCCGCTGATGTTTACGTCCCCGAGTGAATCATCTGCAGGAAAGCAGGTTAGCCCGGAAAGGGAAGGAACCCCTGGATGGTTGGACGGAGTGTTTTATGTATGCAGACCATGGCCTTTTGCCACATGTACTTTATTTCCTCACTTTACCGAAGAGTGCATCCGAGCCTGGATTTACCACCCAATCTAATGCCAGCAGCTGATTTATTTGAAAGTACCCATATCCCCTCATACCCGAAACAACCCACACGGAACCAAAAACCAAAACTCCGCAAGTTATTTTGTTGTCTTACATCTTTTCTTGTCAAGGGCCCACCACGGTGAGTCAATTCCTATTCTGGGTTTGGGACCGACACTTGACACCTCCATTCACTGATTGTTGGGGCACTTGTTCCAATATCGAAGCGGTGCCATCTACACAAAAGGCAACGGTGTGTACCATTTACATCACCATTTAGTCCGCCTGGGCTCTTACCCCCATTGGTGGAGGCAGTGGTTCCCAAACTTTTTTGCAGCGCCTCACTTTTGGAGATAAAACATTTTTCAGCGACCCGCCCACCCGGACCGTACGCCGATGATATGAAAGATTTACACAGAAAGACTTTGTAAATGTTTTTACATACCAAACTGGGCCTGTAACACAGCAGTAAAACATCTCTTTGGTGATCGTAGATTCTTTCACGCTGGTATACCGCCTGTGGTTAGCCTTAAATTAGTCTTCTGTAGCGGTTTGTAGTTTATGGACACCCCATGACCAAGAGCTTTGTTGTGGCAAAATTAACAGTACAGTATGTCTAAACATCCATGATGACTGGTGAGCCTTAAATCATTCTTCTGTAGTGGCACCAAAGGTCTTCTCTTGACAACAATGGTCTCCTGGTCTCCCATAGGGGGCGTGCACCCCAGTTTGAAAACCACTGGGTGGAAGGGACCTTGGTATTGTGCCAGCAGTTTCAGAGGTCTCACAATAGTGTACTGGAAATGTCTTGTCCAAAATCAAGCCAAAACAATTTAAAGCTACTTTTTGTAATCTCGACTGGGAACGAGCAGTTTTGCTTGTCTGTAGCTCCAATGCCAATGCACTGTGTTTGAGTATGTGTCCAAGAAGCGCTATTGTCCCCTTTATCCACTTTTAGCATATGCAGGTGTCCTTCGCCGCGTTGCACGTCTTCACTCTATCAAGGTTTTTTGAAAATATATGACTTAATAGATCATGCTGCTTTGTGGTTGAATGCAGCTTATGATTAGTCAAAAGAAATGTGGATTTGAGCAAATTCTACCGATTATTTTGCATTTCAGTCATAAAAATGGCTGAATGAACTGAAATACAGATAGAAGGCATTCGGAAGATGCATTCAAAGACGTGAATGATATGTAGTATTGCAAGCGCCAGACCAGTTTTTATTGCGGGTTTGAATGACAGGCTAAATAACCCCTAATAAAAATCTCTAATGAAATAATAACGGTTGAGAACATAACCCACACCACTAAAACTCATTTCTGAACCCCCAACATCACTTCCTGTCCGCCCGCCACTCCATGCCCCTAGGGAACAAATTCATAGCGACACACGAGTCTTCATAGAAAATATTTGAGAGAGACCAGCGTGGGAATGTGAATTACAGCTATTCTTTTACAAACAAAAGTAACAAAATTTGTCCTTTTTCAGGGTGTTGGCAGACGTAGCAATAGTGCTAACATTGCAACGTTTCTTCAGTGTTGCTTGGTTAGCTTAGTCACGGAAGAGAAGCAAAAGGATCCGCTGCCGTGTCTCCAAGCTTCATTTTAAGACATGTAGCAAAGCCTGCCTCTTGAATGAGTGGTGAGTGTTTACAGTCTTTATTGATTCTTTTTATATTCCCACGTCTTTGCTTTCGATTTTGGCACTCCTGTAAGTCCGTAATAAACAGGCTTTAGGAACAGAGTGCTATAGCATCACTAAAAAGTCAGTTTTGCATGGGGTGACACCTTTAAAAACCCAGCCTAATTTGCTCATTGTTGAAATTAGAGAGGAACAAATCATGGACACATTGTTGCAAATGGTAAAGTTTCACATATTCAACGCAATATTTAAATAAATAAAAAAATGTAATCATATTTTGTATTTACAAGTGTCAGCATTTAATGCGATATTTGTTCACTTGTTTGCTGCCGCAATGACCCATTTTTCCCGCTCCACGGGAATTATTAAAATTTTATTCAATCTGCTCAGTCTCGTAAAAGTTCCGCCTTATTTTATTTATTTCCATCCCACTCACGTCGTGTCATGTGTGTGTTGGAGAAGTTAAAAATAAATAACTGCCGGCTGGCGCCCCGACGGCCTTTGAGTTGGCACAGCTAACGTGAGGCTACACGGCACTCGTCTCGTGATGCGGTGCACTAATGTACAGGACACGTTTTCATTTGGAGTTAAAAATACGGCGACAGCCAAAAAACACACTGATTGGGGATTGCAGCTCCGACTACACGACTTCTATAGCAGGGGGCGGGAACCTTTTGGGCTAAGAGAGCCATAAACGACACATATTTTCAAATGTATTTTTATGAAAGCCATGTCCTATTTTTGAAAAACGAAGATATTAAGTCTCTGAATCGAATGGATTAAAGTGCTGAGAAGGTTTTATATTTTGTTATTTTTAACACCGTGATTCCTGTCGTGCCTTACACGTCTGCAAAAAAAAAAATGACACAAAACGTTAAAAAACAATTATATATTAACTTTTCCCCAAATTATTTGTTTCCCACCCTAAAAATCGTTAACTTTATATTGTTTTCTTTGTTTCTTAATACTGCGTAATTTAAAAAATAAAACTGAACTGTTTTTACCAGTTTGTTCTCGTAAAATATTTTGAATTTCCACTCGTAAAATTAGAGCAATTTTTTCATCCTGCCGTCTTTTTTTTTTTTTTTTTTTTAATTTTTTCAACTTTTCTTGTATGATTTTATTCCTGAAATATTTTTAAAATTTTACCTAATTTTCCAAAAAACTTTTGGAAGAACTTGGAAAAAACAACTTTTTAAAGAGTTTTTGACTTAATTTTTTGTAAAATGTTTTGCTGTTTCCTTAAAGTTTTTTTTCTAAATTGCATTTTTAGATTATGCCGTGGGCAAATAAATCACTCAGACCGCTCTTTGAACACCCCCGTTGTAAACCAAGATATGTTAGATAAATTTTAAGAAAAAACTAAACGAAAATAAATACATGTTATGGTGTTTAGAAACTTCGGGGAGTCATATGCAGTCATCCAAAGAGCCACATCTGGCTCCCGAGCCGTGGGTTTCCTACCCCTGTTCTATAGTGTGATTTTTTTTGTACAATTGGACCTACTTTTTGGAAGAAGTACAAGGGATTGGGATATGTGATTATAATTTCTATGTATGTGTCGGTTCTTGCTAGTTTTTACGACAAGCTTAATTAGTTGATTGGTTTAAATGGGAATTGGGGACTGGAGAAAGAATTGCCTGGAAAAACACGGTTTATATGACAGTTGTCAGAAACGAGCAAGTGAAAATCTGATGCCCTGTCCACACGTAGGCAGGTGTCTCATAAACCAAAGTTCTTTTCCCTCCTGGAGCCTGGAGGTACATGGCACTAAAAACGAAAGTTTTTAAAACCTCCGGGCAAAGGGTAGATTTGGAGAAAACTCCGGTTACACGTGTGGGTATGGACGCAAACAACCGTTTCACGTTTTTTTTCACGTTTATAAACGTCACGGCTGTCTCAGAGCTGTGTTGGTTGTAATTGTTGTTGCAAGCCCAAATCCTGCTTCACGTTGAAAAGCAGAGGCGAAAAAGCACTTTGAGGTTGGCCTGGCGCCATGTTTGTTTTGCGGAAGTGACGGGACGACAGAGGACGATTTTGATTGGGTAGGATTTTAGTAACTATTGCTACCTACAGGTTGGGCAGGCTTATGATTGTGGTTCCCGGTGCATTCACGCGGTTACGTGAGGATGCATTTTTTTAAATGCGAGTTTGTGTGGACACTATTTTTTTTCATACACGGAGAAGGAGAAATATGAGGTTGTACAAATACCCTGCTACGTATGGACAAGGCCTTAGACAAAAATTGGGAGCAAAACATTTTTTTGCCATCTAATAGTAGTGTGCAGTCAAAGCCAGCAAGGCCTACTCTGCTGGCCTAAACCTTATCAGAAATGTGGGCCAACATTCATTCATTCATTTTCTATGCCGCTTATCCTCATTAGGGTGGCGGGCATGCTGGAGCCTATCCCAGCTGACTTTGGGCGAGAGGCGGGGTACACCCTGGACTGGTCGCCAGTCAATCGGAGGGCAGACAGACAAACATTCACACTCTAATGGACAATTTAGAGTGGCCAATGAAGCTAACATGCATGTTTTTGGATGTGGGAGGAAACCGGAGTACCCGGAGAAAACCCACAGACGCACGGGAAGATCATGCAAACTCCACACAGAGATGCCCAATGGAGATTCGAACCCTAAACCTCCTGACTGTGAGGCCAATGTGCTACCCACTCGGCCACCGTGCGGCCCTATGTCGGCCAACATTTACAACGTAAATTGTAGTATTTGTTCCTTGGAATGGTATTAATTTCTTCCCCACAGTCCAACATCGTCATGTTATATGTACAGTATGTTGCATTTGTTTGTCCATCTCATTTCCATATCAATGTAATCTGCACAGGGCCTTCAGAGTGAGTAGTGTGCAGGTCAACGTAACATACTAGCAGTGGAGCTTTTTTTATTCACCTCAAAGGCCAACCAGAGAGCGCACAGGGACTTTAGCATTTTTCCGTCCTTTGAGTAGTTGACGTCTGAAAGCCTATTCCCAAACAATTAACACTTGAATGCATCATCGCATGAACAGCAGCACTTCATTAATCCTTTTTCCAACATGAAGAAATGAGACAGGAATGGACTTGCTGGTTTTGAGTGTGTTATACGAGCAAAAACGTGAGTTCGCCTACAGTGGTGTGAAAAAGCCCCCTTCCTGATGTCTTATTTCTATGTTGGTCACGCTTAAATGTTTTGTGACCAAACAAATTGAAATATTAGTCAGTTTTAAATTAAACTTTTTATTATCAAGGGAGAAAAAAATCCAAACCTACAGGTTGCTGTTAGGGAAATATTTTTTCCCTAAACCTAATAACTGGCTGGGCCACATTTAACAGCAGCAACCACAATAAAATAAACTTGCAACGAGTCTCTTACAGCGCTGTGGAGGAATTTTGGCAGAATCTTTGCAGAATTGCTGCAATTCAGCCACATTGGGGAGTTTTCCAGCATTACCAGCCTTTTTAAGGTCATGCCACGGCTTTGACTAGGTCACTCTAAAGTCTGCTTTTTGTTTTTCTTCAGCCACTCAGAGATGGACTATCTGGTGTGTTTTGGATCGTTGTCCTGCTGCAGAACCAAAGTTGGTGTCAGTAGCAGAACTCATGGTTATCACAGCAAGTCTTCCAGGTCCTGAAGTGGCAAAAGACCATCACACTACCACCACCATCTTTTACTGCTGGTATGATTTTCATTTTCTAAAATCCCTCATTACCTGTACGCCAGATGTAATGGGACACACACCTTCAAATAATTCAACTTTGGACTCATTACAACACCGAGTATTTTCCCAAAAGTCTTGAAAATCATCAAGATGTTTTCTGGCAAAATTGAGACAAGCCTAAATGGTCTTTTTGTTCAGCAGTTTTCGTCTCAGAACTGCCATGCAAGCCGTTTTTGCCCAGTGTCTGGATTCATGAACACTGATTTTAACTAAGGAAAGCGAGGGCTGCAGTTCTTTGGATGTTGTTGTGGGGTCTTTTGTGACCTGTTGGAAGAGGGATCTCTGCACTCTCGGGGTAAATTTGGTTAGCCAGCCACTCTTGGGAAGATTCACAGCTATCAAATGTTTTTGCCCTTTGTGGATAATGGCTCTCGCTATGGTTTGCTAGAGTCCCAGAGCTTTATAATAATGTAATGACAATATTATATTGTGTTTTTGTATATTATTGTGGCGATATTAGGAGGTGGAGTGGATCACTTAAATCCTCATTGAAGGCCCAGGTACAAAATGCAATACCCGCTCTCTGCCATCTATAAAATCTGCGACTGGACAACACCTGCGACTGGAAGCACCAAAAAAATCCAACTGAACATTGAAGCAAAACATTCACTTCACACAATTAAAGCAACTGCAGATACCAAATTATAGACAACAGCAAAATATTTGAGAAGGAGAATGAGGGAAAATTGACTTGACTGACAGCACACTACGCTAAACACAAATCTTACGGCGTGCATCAACAGTCATCAAAGATGGTACTTATCCATGCACTAGTAGGTCCAGCATTGTTTTCATGGCCTCAATGCCTGTCATGGCCCTTCTTCTCCTGGCAGATTTGACAAAGGCTCAGTTAGGATACCGACGGTTTGAAAGAGCTTTTCAGGTGTGTGTCTGCTCTTTCTGTTTGCTTTTGTTGTTGGTGTGCTCTCAAACGTTGTGATAACTCCTAGCATGTGTCCTGATGGATGATGGGAGTCAAAGAGCAGGTACTGGCCTGCGTTTGGTAAGTCTTCTGTAGACCTCAGTGTTGGAATTTGTCCTCTCTTGCCCACAATTTGCACTCCACAAATGGCAACGCGTACACTTTGATGCGTTCTGGAGCCAAACTGATGTTTCTGACACAGAGCTGATGTGTTCAGTAAACAAATTTACTGTGCAGGTTCTGACCTTAACCTGTCCGGTGCCACCGGCTGCTGGGCTTACAGTAGTTTCTCTAAAAAAGCCCAGTGCTTTTCTCCCCACTTCTTCGATTCCCAAAAGACTCCCAAAAGCCACCCAAACAACCATCGCCGGCCATGTTCATTCCATTCCATTTTCCTCCACTTATCCGGGTATGGGGTCGTGGGGGCAGCAGTTTCAGTAGTGAAGTCCAGACTTCCCGGTCTCCGGCGACCTCTTCCAGCTCCATCGGGAGGACACCAAGGCGTTCCCAGGCCAGCTGTGAGACATAGTCCCTCCAGGTTCTCCCGGCTGGGCATGCCCGAAACACCTCACGAGGGAGGTGCCCGGGAGGCATCCGGACTAGATGCCCGAGCCACCTCAACTGGCTCCTCTCGATGTGAAGGAGCAGCGGCTCTACTCTGAGCTCCTCACCTCTTGAGTTCAGCCACCCGCTGCTTGTATTCGCGATCTTGTTCTTTTGGTCATAATCTATAACTCATGACTATAGGTGAGGGTGGGAACGTAGAGAGAGCCTTCCGGCTCAGCTTTCTCTTCACCACGACGGTCCGGTAAAGCAACCGCATTACTGCGGATGCTGCACCGATCCGTCAGTCGACCTCACGCTCCAACGGTCCCTCACTAGTGAACAAGACCCCGAGATACTTGAATCCTCCACCTGAGGAAAGACCTCACTCCCAACCTGGAGGGTACACTCCACCCGTTTCCGATGGAGAACCATGGCCTCGGAAATGGAGGTGCTGAATCTCATCCCAGAAGCTTCACACTCAGCTGCAAACCGCTCCAGCAAACACTGAGGGTCACAGCCTGATGAGGCCATAAGGACCACATCGTCTGCAAATAGCAGAGATGAGATCCTAAGGTCACTAAGCTGGACTCTCTCAACGCCTTGACTGCGCCTAGAAATTCTGTCCATGAAGATTATGAACAGAATCGGTGACGAAGGGCAGCCTTGGGGGAGGCCAACGTTCACCCGAAACAAGCTCAACTTACTGTTGGCAATGCGAACCAGGCTCCTGCTTCGAGTGTACAAGGATCATTCGATTGTACAAACAAAGTAATTGATTGTACAATCAAATTGTACATTCGCCGGCCATGTCCATGACCATCATTACAGCTGAATGTGAAGCTAATCAAGAAGATACAACCCAGTCAAGTCAAGTCCCAGGGCCAGGAGCTGAGAGGAAAGGACTTCAGCGTCAACGACCAGTTTCCGAAGGAGATCTTGGATCGACGTCGTGCTCTCTTCTCCATCCGCCGCAAGTTCATCCAAGACGCGGCACGCGTACGGCCTTACCTGGGATTTTCCTGTCCCAACGTACGCTCACTCAGCAACAAGATGGACGAACTGGCGCTGCTGGTGAGGAACAACAGGGACTTTTCCTCCTCTTGCGTGTTGTGCTTCACGGAGACCTGGCTAAACGAACAAGTCCCGGACAACGCGCTCAGCCTCGAGGGATTTCAACTCCTCCGTGCCGACAGACAGCGAGCTCTCTCCGGCAAGACGAAAGGTGGGGGAGTCTGTTTCTTCGTCAACAACGCCTGGTGCTCGGACGTAACTGTGATCTCCCAACACTGCTCTCCCGCTCTGGAATATCTCTTCATTCATTGCAAACCTTTCTACTCTCCACGCGAGTTCGCTTCGTTCATCCTGTCTGCTGTTTACATCCCGCCACGCCATCCTGGGCGACTTTAACAAGGGAAACCTGAGCCAGGAGTTGCCAAAGTACAAACAGTTTATTAAATGTCAGACGAGAGAGAAGAAGACGCTGGATCATTGTTACACTACAGTCAGTGGGGCTTATCGAAGTGTGTCACGTGCTGCTTTAGGCCTTTCTGACCATGCCATGGTTCACCTCATCCCAGCATACAAACAACGACTGAAGCTCTCCAAACCTACTGTGAGAACAGCTAAAAAGTGGACAAGTGAGGCTGTGGAGGAGCTTCGCACATGTTTGGATACAACAGACTGGGAACTATTCAAATCATCTACTAATAACCTGGACAAATACACAGACACAGTGACGTCATACATTCAGTTCTGCGAAGACAGCATAGTCCCATCTTACACCAGAGTGACCTTCAACAACGACAAACCCTGGTTCACACCCAGACTGAGACAGCTAAGGAAGGAGAAAGAAAAGGCCCACAAGAACAACGACCCTCACGTATACAGACAGAGCAAGTACCTATTTAGTAAGGAGGT
>QODF01000165.1:2610126-2625598 GCA_024372805.1 Oostethus manadensis
TTGTTTCGGCTCCGGATATCAGTCGGCGGCAGTGCTGGGAGGAGTGCCTGCGGGCCTGCGTGCCTGCGTGCCTACGTGCCTACGTGCCTGCGTGCGGCGCTCTGTGGATTTTCCGGCGTCCGGGTATGGTGGTATGGCCCCGTGTCTCGGAGGAGCTCGCGGTGATGCTGCTCGCTGCATTGGGGGGGTGGCACATCCAGGTGCATATGTGAAAATGTAGGTGTGTAAGTGTATGTGTGTTGGCATGTGTGAGTATGGGAACAGGGTTTTGGTGTGGGTACTGGGGCTGGGGTGGATGGGTCACGGGGGGTGAGAGGGGGGTAGACCCATGGGCCCTCAATGGGCGCCCGCCTCTGGCGTTGGGGAAGGCGATGGCCCGCGGCAGTTGTGGCTTCTGGGCCCGGGGGCTCGGGAGCGGTTGTCCTGCTTGCCCGAAGCTGGCCGGCCTCCGGCGGGTGTTTCGGCGGTTGGCGCCCGGGCCCCCCCTGTGGCCCTTGCTCGGCTGCCGAGCGGCGTCAGGCCGTGTCTCCCTTGCACCTCTTCGGAGTGGACTCGCGGTTGCCTCTTGGGGTGGCGGGGTTGGGCCTTCCCCTCTGTAGGGAGCCTGCTGGGGGGCCGTGCTCCGGCATCTTCCTAGTCGGACCCTCGCTTTTGGAGGGAGTGTGGTTTCGGATGCATGTCGGTGTTCACTACAAACATCTCATCATTCTCTGTTTCACTCTGATGCGGGTATCCTGTCACTGCAGAGTAATGTAGATTTAATGTAGATTTGTTGCACGTGTCATTTGGATGGTCATTGTTCGAAAAGGTTCTGTTTCTTTTCTCGTTGTTTTTCTTGTATGTTTATCATTATTAGTAAATATGTATGTATGTATGTATGTGTGTATACATACATATGCACACTGTATGTGTGTGTATGTATGTATGTACTGCATGGATATGTGTATGTGCACAGTATGTGTATGTATGCGTGTACGAATATGTGCATATATATATGTATATATATGTGTGTGTGTATGTATATGTATGTATGTGAATATATATGTGTATATGTATATATATGTATATGTATGTGAATGTGTGTACATGAATATTAGTATTATCATTATTATTATTATTTTTTTTCTTTCCCCTGTATTTTTGCTCATTTTGCTCTGTGAATGTTCTGGTTGTTGCTGAAATTATGATTATCATGGTTGTTTATAATATGGTTGAAATATGTTTGTGAGGTTCTACTGCACCCTTTCTTATATACACCACCCCACCCCCCACCCCGTCCCTTTTGAGGTCAGGTCCGGCATGGAAATGTGGCGCAACAAAATTCATAATAAACGCAATCAAATGTCAAGGGAGACTCATTTGGATTATGAAGTCTCCATTGGAAAAGAAATTTTGCTCAGCATTTAAAGGCAGCTTGACTACCATTCAGCTGTTATGATGCTGGACAAGACAAAAAAAAAAAAAGATGATACAACCCAAATGACCATCGTTGGCCATGTCCAGAAGAGCCAGCCATTCCTGTCTGGACCTGCCTACTACTTTAGAGGTAAATAGATTGGACCTTGCACCGGGCTTTCAGACTAGAGCTGCCCTGAGTAGTGTCACTGGTGCCTGTCCTACCAATTCTTGGAGCCTGAACTAGACTAGGAGCTGTCCTATGTAGTCTGGTATGTCTCCCACCTAGTTTTTGAGCATGAATTGATGACTCCTCCTTGGAGGAGAGGCAAACCGTCTTCTTTGACAACCTGAAGAGCCCAGTTCCAATTGATTGAATGCCCTGGGAATACAATGACCTGGATTCTGCATTTTCCATGTACTGTAAATGTAAATGGGAAGACCGGTGAGTACATGGCACAGCTATGTTTCTGCTTATGAAGCATGTGTTGAATGGAAAGTAAATGGTGCTAATGCACCGTTGATGTGAATCAGATATTTTGTCTGGATTGCAGTTAGGTCAGTCAATCTTGTTTCAGTCGTTCGCTGAAGGCATCCGGGGCAACAGTGGTGGGGATATACGTGAACCGCGAGGTGATGTTGAATGATACCATGGTTTCCTCGTTGGCAAGTGTCAGGTTCTGGATCTTGTCGGTGAAGCCTGAACACCTAAACAATGTTGTAGTTGGGATAGTTAATGCTGCTGATGATAGGCCTGAGAGGAGCTCCTTCCCTGTGAATTTCATAAAGTCCATAAATGCAAGGTGTCGCTTCCCCCGGGCACTGGTGGTTCCTTCTTCTTTTTCTAGCTTCTGAAGAGTTTCAACAATCTCCTTCTTGTATTCACCGGTAGGATCCCTCTTAAGCCTTTCATATGTGTTGTCATCGTTCAGTAGGACACTTGTAATCTGTGGTGTTGAGGATCACGGTTCATCTTCTCTTATCAGCTCAATTGTCAGCCGATTATACCAGCTGACCAGAGAAGATGCATTGTCATCCGCAAAGGACTGTTTTGTGTCCAATGGCTTGGTTTCTTAGCCTCTGACAGACTTGAAATATCAACCATTTTAGCACTTTTTGACTAGTTTTTGGGAGAACTATATAGAAAAATGCTTAATTTGAATGTTGTAATGTGGGTTCTTGATACAATGCTTCTCGACACAAGGTAGCCAGTTTTGTGTTGGTTTAGTTGCTCGGTAGCAAAGCATTGTTAGCAAACTCTCTTGACAATAAAGAAGACATAATATGACGATGGAAATGATTTTTGTTTAAGACTCACTACAATCTGTGTGGCCTCCAGTATCATTTTGTGTTTGGTGGTTTCATTTAGACTACCTGTACCTTGTGCTCAGTCACGTGTGGTGAGGTTCATGGCTGGTGAGGCACTGACTCCTTTTTTATGTTAATAAGAGGATACCCAAAAAAGAGAATAATTTTAAAAAAGAAAATATTTTCAGAGACTTCTTAGCCCCATTTTTTAAAACTGAAAAACATTTATGGTCTTACCCTTTTTAGTATACAAAGTATATCCTGTATTTCCTACTCCAGAAAAGTTCCGATACTTTGTTGTAAAAGTCTAATGATCACCTAGTGAGTTTGGGTATATCATCTTGGTAAATGATTGGATGTGCAACTACAATAACTACATCAATTTCTATATAAAAGGATATCCATCCATCCATCCATCCATCCATCAATATTGAAAATATGTGCTTTTCTTTTGTTCAAAAATAATACGCAGTTAGAAATCGCCCAGTTTTCTTTTAGCTAGCAGTTCAAAACAAAAACGAGAGATGGCTCGCATCTAAAAACACTAGTGGGGACACTTCACACCAAGGAGCCGCCGTATAAATGATAAAACAATACCTGCAATGCTGGCGTCACTTCCCACTTCTCCCAGAGGCAATGCACTTTGTGACGTCATTGCCACAGCGACACAAAAACGTTGGTCCTGTAGAGAGAGCCATCTGCCAGGGCTTTGACGCTAATCTTGCCAATAAAATACCCTCAAAATACCCTTTTCTTTGAACGTAAACGCCGTAAACGTCTCTCACGTGTAAGCCTGGGAAGTCGCCATCAGTCAAAAATAAGGCCCTTCCATGCACACAGTGTATAACAAATTTAATAAAATACACAAATACAGTACAGTAGCCCACATTCACGTGTAAGCCCAGCTTATTTTTCCACATAAACAGCAGAGAGGACGACAATAAAATTACAAATACATTCTTAAAAAACTCATTTCATAGGAACCTTGAATGGTTGTTATGAAAAGGGGAGGTTCCCTGTTGCACCACCATTGACAGTTCATAAGACACTTCACTTTTTTTTTTCGTATTTAACGCCACTGATATGTGATATGTCGTCGGCCTTGTGATTCTTCAAAGTGATGCTCCTTAAACACTAAATGGAGACAGATAGCGTCACCGTACAAAAGCAGACAGGACTCAATAGCTTAACAGTAGCGGTTTTGTTCCAACAGCCACACAAGATGGGACCTCAAGATGTGTAAAATACAGACATCTAAATCGACAAGTACAGTACACCATGGCAACACTTGAAAGTCAGGAACGCGCTTGATTGGCCCGCAAACCTTCACAGCAAGGACACAAAGTTCACCTAAACACAAGTCACTAGGGATGGCCATAAGTCATGGTTTGAAATTGATTGTTGATCACATGGAGTGCACTACTTGGCTGCAACCAGCAGGGGCACTGTTGATTTAGTCTCAATGGCTTCGCCTTCTAAAGAAAAACATGACGTTTGGTATATGCAAAATATCCTTTATAGAGACACATTTCATATAATCTTAAATAAATCAGAAAATTGGTAGTTTGACTCATTTATATTTTTGACTTCCTGGTTTTTTCATAGAATATAGATTATATTGTTATGGCGTCAATTATCAACATAAACCCATGCTGTCTTTTTCTTTCTTTGCTATTCATTTTTACCTTCCGGCCCGAATATAAGATGGACTATAAGAAGAATCCTCTTTTTCATGGCCTATTTTTAAAAAATATATTTTAGGACACAGTCAGAGAGAAAATTAATATTATTTTTTGGTGCTTGTAAAGGTCAGGAAGAAAAGCTCTCTTTTGGGGATGGTCGAGTGGCGGCATCTCTACACCCCGAATATAAGACAACCAGTCAGACTTAAAATAGTCATACTAGTCTCATACAGTATTTTTGTCTCATTTATTATTATATTGATTTCTATATTCTTGATTGCTATGTTTACATTTTGTAGTTTGTATCTGTTTTTATTATTTTAGTGTATTTTTGTTTGTGTTGATCGTTAAATGGTTTGCTGCTTTTTATTCATGTAAATTGGTGTTTTAGTAGTGTTTTTATTGGGCAGCACTTTGGAAACATGTGTTGGTTCAATGTGCTGTACAGCTATATTAGATTGGAAATTTTGAACCTGATGAAAAATTTGCATCACACTGGCCCCCACCACATGGAAAGGATGATGGGGAAGTTGACATACAGGCACAAGTTATTCAGCTTAATACAACACGGACATGGAAACAGGAGTTCAGAACATTCAGCAAGAGATGCTAAATTGAAAGAAAATCAATTAATCCATCCCCATAGTCAAAGAAATGCCAATCCGTCCAAGTCACTCAGTAAGAAACCAAAGAAACACACAAAGCAGATGATTTTTGGTTATACAATGTTTGGACCCCAAAGAAACAAACAACAACAAAAGAAAAACAATCACGCGCGTGGGGGGTAGGAACCCGGTCAGCCGTTTCAGTTCCCCGAGTCTGGCGTCTCGTACTCGGACACGCCGCACTCCTGGCTGATGACTGAGCTGTGAATGAGGCTGCTGGACAGCGCCTTGGGGCGGAGCTCGCAGGTCAGGTAGGAGGGCTCCTCCAATTCAGTGTGCAGCGGGGAGCACTGGCCATCCGGCGGGCCGTAGGCACTGCTGTCTGAACCCCCCTCCCGCTCCTCTTTGACCTCTCGCTCGCCAGAGTCCAGGGCCGTCCCACTCTTAGTGGGACTTCCAGGGGCGGGCGGACTCTCCTGTAGGGGCGGGCATGGCGCACGCTGCGATTTTAAGTACGGTTTGACGTTGGCCACGAGGATGGTGCTGTCCCGCTGCTCTTTCCCAAAGGTGCTCAGGGCTTTCCGGCTGCCGCGGCTGATGGTGCCATAAATCTCTGTCTCTACCATGGCATCCATTCCCACGGGGATGAAAAGGTTGGTGCGATTATCGGCACTGTCCGCTTGGCTTCCGATCCGTAACTTTGGCATCCAGCATCTGTCAGAGTGTCCCAGTGCGCGACACTCATCGGTGCAGTGGACTGATTTGTCTTGTTCTGCAAAAAGAGTTCAACATTTGTTACTGGATCCTGCTGGGTTACAGAGAAAGACCGTGTTGAACACGCAACGTCACCGATGAGGTCAGAAACAAAGAAAATGAAATCAAGTGAGTAAAAACAAAACATACTGTATGTTAATATGCATGCCTTTATTATTTGCATCCGTCTTTCTGTCTCTGGTCATTGCAACGGATGAGTGATCATACCTGTGACAGGGGGAGTTCAACTATGATTCAAAAATATGCAAGGATTTATTATTTATACTTCTCATATTGCTGCCATACATAACTAAAATGTTGACGCTATAAGATATGTTTCAATGTGCAACATTAAAATTACATCAGTAATGCAGGATGGGCATTATTATTGGCTCTTTCCTCACTGGTTGTTTCGAAAAATTCTTGAAATTTGTGAAAATTCAGAATGTTACGGATATTTTGCGGTATTTTGACACAGTAAGCGTTTCTTTGTAAACTACAGTCGTCCCTAGCCATTGCATAACGGTTTTTGTAAATTAACTCAGCATAGCAAACGGATGGATGAACTTATTGCTGTTTTGTGGCTGTGATTACAGCCCGTTATTAGTCAAAGATATGCAAATTTCAATTGTACATATTTGTGGCAAATTAAGTGTGTTTAAGCATAAAAATGGCTTAATGGACAAAAATTAGGGGTGTTTGGAGACATCCAACTCCGGAGAGGAGACAATACACACGATTGGGTCTATGAGAATGAGATGAGTTAAGGTACTTTTCGAATTTTAAGAAAAGTACAGTAAAAAATATGACTGAAGTAACATTATTTTGGTATTTAACCAAATCACAAAACAATACAGGTGCATTCTAAAATGTTTATTGCCCCACAAATAGATGCTAAACAATATAATTGGTAAAATTTTTAGAGATCTAATAAACCACTAATGATATGATAATATGTAACAATAACAATGATATACAGTACACATATAAGCCATATTTCATTTATTCGACACCATTCACTCTATAAAGTTGTGGAAGTGGTGTTTGTGGCATGCATTTTCCTACAGGCAAATTTGTAGTGTCTGTCCAACATTCGGAGCATTTCTTGAAATATAATGTACATTTTTATTAACGAGCAGCATTTCTTTGGCCATGTATTAAACAACACTCTGTGAACGCACTGCATTTTGTGCTATTCTATTTGTATTTACTTTGCCAAACAAACGTCTCAGTTAGTGTCGACTGTCGGTGAGTAGTTTCTTTACCCAGATGGGAAATCTCTTGTCGGGTGGATATGTTTGAGGTTGTCAAGTTGGTTTTATGTTGACACCACTGTCCAACCAATTTGGCATATTGGCTTGGTTGTGTTGCTTGTCCATTCCCACGTGGGATATGCAGCATTAGGCATTGCAAGTATTTTTTCCCACCCAATTTGTACTACATTGCCTTGCATTGCTCTCAGAAGGGTCCACCGTGTGCATGCTAGCGGCCCCGCCTCTCCTTCTACATAGACAAAGCGACTGTATGACTGACAAGAGGTTTCCCTCTGTTCAAAAGCCAATTGCAATCAGGTTTCTCGCATTTGGTGCAGAGTTGACTGTGTTCAGCTTGTTAGCAGCCTGGCGAGTGCGAGTGACTAACAGGGGCTGTGGCCGACAGTAGCTCCTGTGTGAATGTTCACTGCATCTGTGTTCTCCTTTTGTTGATAAAATGATTGAAGTGAATAGGCGACATGAGTCACTCCTTAACCACAACCAGAGGCATTACAGTATTCTACACTCGTCACTTGACGTCAGTCAGGTTACATTATGTTGCTTGGATGACACAACAGCCACGGCAAGTAGTACTGTGACATTTGTATGAGTCAGTATTATTATTATGACGACTACACAGTCGTCTCTCGCTGGATTGCGGTTCGAATGTCACTCACTTAATCACGGTTTTTGAAACATCAATTAATAAATGATAGCGGTGACTAGTCATGAAATATGCATATTTAAGCTGCTTGTACACATTTTTTGCCCAAATGAAGCAATTTTATGTCTACTTAACACATCACGGCAAGCCACGGCTCTCTGTTATGATGACAGATACAGTGAAGCTCTCCACAGACTCACACAGAGTCTGTCACACTTTTTTAACTTTATTCTGGCCTGAACACATCAACAGCAGTGCAATTCCAACACCACACACGTGTCTCCTGCTCCAAACAAACAAGTCTCTAGTCCTTTTGTCATTGCCACAACACCTCCTCGTTGTCACTAAACAGACCTTGAGATGCGTTCACAGAGACTCGAACATCACAGCAATGTCTTTGTTATGTGTGTATGTGTGGTATAAGTAAACATAAATGCAAAGAAAAGCAATAAGATAATTTTCTTTGTAACTCTTAATGCAGAAGTACAATTTGCTGCATTGAAGTATGATCAGAAATTCCAGACAATTCACTCAAAACATAGTCACCTTAAATAACGTGGTGTCTTTGAACGCAACTCCTCATTGCTCATAATAACAGAGTTATAAAGTCAATTAAAATATTCTGCTAATAAATAAACCACTGTTAGGATACATATACTTATATGCATATACATATATATACATATATATACAGTATATCATATATACAGTATATAATCGTGCCTTGTCATTTATTTTTCTTTCAGTGAAAAACAGTAAAAATTGGCATATTTCAGACATAGTGTGACATGGTGATTAATCATGATTAATTCATTAGAAAACCGTGATTCATCTGATTAACAATTTTAATCATTTTACAGGCCTAATGATAACATAATAATAATAGTAATAATAATAACACGGGGTACTGTGGTCATAGCTCACAAGCTAAAACTCACCTCTGAACTCCTGACGTCATTTCCTGTCTGCCATTGAGTCAACTCCCCTACATGGTAAACTGTCTCAAATTGCTTTGATTCTTTGATTGTATCTACTATATCCAGTAATATGAGTGTAAATGTGACTATAGGGGTGTTATTTCATGTCTATGCACTCTAACAGTGTTAAGAAATATACTGCATATTCAGAAGATCTTAGACAGGTTTTCTTTGCTATAACTATGAAAATATTCCTTTTATAAAAACGCAACCCTACCTTGTGGAAATTCACTTATAGCAGTTGGATCTGGATCTCGATGAACAAGGAATTACTGTATTGGGTAATACGAGTGTAAGGATGTTATTTCATGTCCAGAGGGCTCTAATGATGTTAAAAACTCAATTTAAAAGGTCTTATTCTATGCTTGCTGTCTAACTGTGCAAATATTCCATTACAAAGAAGGACTCCTACTTCAAAGAAATTCACACCTGGATTACTCTACACATCTCATGTTGTCGGTCACAGTGATTCATAAAATGTTTAAAATATCTATTATTACCTTATATGACTGGAAAAAATATTTTTGAATTTGCATTCTGACTGCCCCCTCATAAACTGCATTTTGTTATTGTTTATCTTTTTGACATTGACTGATACCCCATATCCATAAAATATCCATCATCACTATGCATGACTTAAAATTTCAAAAACAAAACCTCTGTCTGGCAGAGCGGAAATGTGAAGCCTCTGGATGACACGTAAAAATGATGAACGATTTGTTTTGAGTTATTCATAAAGTATGGTTTATACACTGCCAGAAAATCATAACAAGGTCGTAGCCTTATTTAAAACAATGGCATTTTGAAACATCGTGGAAACTTTGCATCCCACACAGGCCCTCCCCTCCATGATATCGCAAAAAACCGATGAACAAAGCATGTATGCATCATTTTTATTATTGATATATTTTCCCTCGTTGCGGGTCAATGCAACAGATGAGGGATTCGTGCTATTCATGAATGCCTTTTGTCCTCTCTCTCTGCAAACCATTGCAACCTGCGTAGGTGCTTCCTGGAAAATTTGCTTGTGGTGCAGAGGAATCATTTTTTCTGATGCACAAACAGCAAATAAGAAAACAACAAGATAAAAAACAACAACTGTGTGAGTTGCATCGGCAAAGACTGTAAGTTACGCACCATGGCGCTCCACATTGTGTTAAATGAATAGCCAAAAATGAGGAGTCAGAGTCAAATTGGAGTTTAGATCCCTTGGCTTTTTTCACTCTTAAGACTTCATTGTATCATAATCAGCTTCCTATTTGCATTTCGTGCCCATTTTTCATTTCCCTCCTTATTAGATGCATCATATATAATGACCCGTCCTTGCCACAAAATGACCTCATTTGCATGCAAGGAAACGAGAAATGTCGGGGGAAAAAAACAACAATTCTATTCAGAAGATGAATACTTATTGGTGCAAATTAGCAGTGAGTGAAAAACAATTACCTTCAAAACGCTGCAAGGATTTTGTATTTAATGCTTGTTTGCTATGCTGCCTTTGAGTCTTTGCAAGTCTTCCCCATTGCCTTGCATCCTCTCAATGACCAAAACATGTTAAGTTAATTGGTGATTCCAGTATGCCTGCAGGCATGAGTGCAAATTCTTGTCTGTCCCTATACGCCAACCCTGTGATTGACCGGCGACATGTCCACAGTCTGGCCCCGCCCTCTCCCTGCACTGCTTTGGCTCGGAGACACTCCATCTGCCCAGTATCAGCGGCAGGCTATAGATAATGAATGAATAATGAATGAATGTTTATGTCTCCGGATGCAAAGAACACACTGATCTAATCTAACACCCAACTGATAGCTGATGCTGCTCACCGCAATACGAGCAAAGTCGTACGAGCCGTGCGTCCTCACCCGATCGCAAACAAAATAAACACGCAGAATGAGTCACTTGTTATTGCAACATTTACGCCGCAATCAACATTTATGTGACGCCGCCGCAATAAGTATTAGTGGTTTGAGGCTACGCGTTCCAAATGTCTTGGCAAAACAAGCAGCCGGTAGTAATTCTTGGTGGGGTTTTTTTTGCACCACAAAGTAAAAAAGAAGCAAGACCTTCTGACTACAAAAGCATAAAGTTATTCTTCCTGCTGTTCATCTGCCTGTTTTAATTTAGCTGTAATGATCAATTAATTGCTGGGAATTATGTCATTAACTCACAAAGGCACACCTACCCGGCTCGTCTGCCCGCCTCAAAGTGCGAATGAGACACTTGAGTGATGAGGAATGAAATACTGATGAGATGGTGAGTGCCAGCCTACAACCAGCGAGTGAGGCTTTTGCTTGCTCCAAAGAATCTTCCTCCCAGTTTGCTGGGCTTGGAAGTTCAAACCAACAAAAAGTATCCACACGCTGCAGGAGATGAAAAAAACAAGTTCATGTAGGCAGCTCATTTGGTCATGGTCAACACATGCAGCACTTTGGAGCCTCAGGGCCTGCTTAAACAGCACAGTTCCTAACGGAGAAGTCAGTAAGAAACTGTCTTTGTACAGTTTACCCTGCATTTTGGTGTCTTAAAATGTATAAAGTTATTATGCAAAAGTGACTTTGTTAATCATGTTCTAGCGCCATTGGTCCCTAGAGCCTGGGTTCCCAACGTGGGGTGCGTGTGAGCCCAGCGGTACGCCAACTGTCATAGAAGGTACGTGAATAAAAATGAAAAACAATTGGGGGCAAAAACCAACAATTACGAGTCCTCGATGATCTTCTCCGCCTTTGCGCGTGCCGGCTGGTTCTAGTCCAAAAGAACTTGGCAGTTGATAACCAACAGATGAGTTGATAACCATGGTGCAGTTGTTGGACAGAAAGGAAGTCCCTTAAATGTTTCAGTCTAAACAGCTGACAAAGCTGAAATCGGTCAAAATGGTAGATCAAGACGCTCGTCAGATTGTAAAGTAAGTTACTAGGAAACTGGACTCGTCGAAATCAAAGCTGCTGATGGAGAAGCTGAAGGAAAACAGAACAAACAAAAGTCAAGCTCGAAGGAAGCTGAGAAACCGGTCCCAGCCAGTCCAGTTACGAAACATATGACGCGTATCCGTAATAAGGACTGAAAAAGAACGTGAAGGACTATCCCCTGCTTACGTAAATCATGAGTACAAACCACACCTGGACGACCCAGAAAAGCGGGCGAACACAACAACGTAAGCTTTTTCAGCGTAGAGAATAAAAATGACCTGGAACATAAAAAATCCCAGTGCCGCACCCCACAGGCTGAAAAAGAGATCCTAGTGCAACTATTGCCAGGCTCAGCTAGAGCTGACCCGGATACTCGTTAGACGACTACAGCTCGTCATTATCCGTAATCGTGATTAAGGCAAAGCTCTTCGGGTAACTACTTGTATATATGTACTGTATATACCTGTATTTACTCTTCACGCCCTGTGATTGGCCAGTCACACAAAGCAACCGCACTGGGAGCGAGTGATTCGTGACAACCATGCGGTTGGCGCTCGCCCTGCGTTGGTCGCTTTTAGGTCATGAGTGAGGGGTGCGACCTGTGTGTGCTAGCTGCACTTCATGTAAGGCTGGAAGGCGTTTCCCCCCTCGGGGACAAACGTTTGTGGGCTCGTGTAGCCCACTCAATTCAGTTGCAAGATGGCCGTACTGGCGTCCTACCTCAGCCCCGGCTATCGTCACCGAGGAGAACCAGAGCCTACTGCGGGAAGAGCCGCCCGCCGTGGCAAGATGCATCAATGATACACTATGTGAGCGGCCGTCGTGAGTCCACGGAGGTCGGGAGAACCAGAGGGTTTTCTTTTGTCTGCTTGCTTTTAATTTTGCCGGTCAGTCAGTTGGAAAACTTTGCCGGGAGTACTGAACGTGGTGCTTTTGAGAAAATTACAGCGAACGAGATGATTTCCCTGTTTGCCGTCAGTGGATGTTTGCATGAATCCCCAACTTCACCAAGATCATTGCAAAGGCACGCGCACTATGAATCTCAAATTTGAGGCTGTTCTGTAAATAGATGAGAAAAAACAATAAATGTAGCAAATTCTTAACCATGTCAATTTCATACTCAAAATAATGTACCAATTTCATCCATTTCCGCTACGTCCACACCCACTATTGTGCGAGTACAGACACGGATGCAGATCATTTAGATGGGTGAACATCTCGCTCATCCCTAGTCTCAGCCCAATCTATCAATAGTACAGCAACTCGGCTACCCAACTTCAGTGGTTGCAGCAGAAACTACTAGAGATGGAAGAAAGATTGGACTTCACTGCAAAAACAAGCAAACCCACACTGGTCAGATGACGTCTTGAAAACTTATATACTAGACAGTATAGACGTGAGCATAATAAAAGATCTTCCTATAGTACTGGCAAAGAAATAGTCACAGTCCTTGAAAACACATACGGAAACAAATCATCCCTTGCAATTGAGGTCCTGAGGGAATTACATGAACTACCTCCCAATCAAGGAGAACAACCCAAGACAGGCTATTGAACTCATCAAAATGATAACAAAAAATGTCCTAGCAGATTTAGAGGAATTAGAGGATTATGGTGTGGCAGAAGATCGACTCACTGTACAGTTAATAGAAAGTAAGTTACCCTTTTTTCCTCCAGGAGCAGTGGCTAACGTTTGTTCCTGGGAACGGTGTTTCTACTTCCACACGGTTCAGCGGGTTGCTGTCATGCCAAAAAGGAAAGTAACGAGGGACACCGGAAGCACATGCATTGTGTGGACGGTGCGGGGAGGTCGACATCAAGACAGCACCATCTTCTGCAGGAGGTTCAGTGGACTGAGACTGTACAAAAAAGAGCATCAGTAGCAAAACCAAGGGCCTGCGAACTACGCCTGAAATGCGGCAATGAAGAAGAACGCTGAGATAAAAAATATCTCCGTAACAAAAGAAAGTGCAGAAGGGACCACCACAACCTTCTCTGCCCAAGAAAGAAAAATGACAGTGGCAGAAGAAAAGCGAGAATCAGCACTTTCATCAATGAACAAACTCTTGCTAAGTTTGTCGCCTGAAGGGATGGAGGAGGCCAGAAAGTTCTTGGTACTCGAAGGTACCAGGGAAACCTCATCCTCATTATGGTTGCGCGGGTATGCTGGAGCCTATCCCAGCTGACATCGGGGGAGAGGCGGGGTACGTAAAAGCCAATCGCAGCCTTTTTACAATCAAGCATTTTCACTGGGCATGATGATGCATCAAAGATACAGTGTAAGTGAAAATTAGGAATGTGCGATATTGGCTTAGGGTGAGGAGCTCTGCCATCCGGGAGGAGCTCAGAGTAGAGCCACTGATACTTCACATCGAGAGGAGCCAGTTGAGGTGTTTCGGGCATGCCCAGCCGGGAGAAGGCCTCCGCGAAGACCTAGGACACGCTGGAGGGACTATGTCTCACAGCTGGCCTGGGAACGCCTTGGTGTCCTCCCGTTGGAGCTGGAAAAGGTTGCCAGAGACAGGCTGAGACTGCTGCTACCGCAACCCGAACCCGGATAAGCGGCAAGAAAATGGAATGGAATGGAATTGATATTGGCTTTTTGGCGATTTCTGATGCCAATATTGTCCAGTTCTCAATTTCCAATACCAATATCAACCGACACCGATATGTGTAACATCACATATTTCCTGTCGAGGAATTAACAAATATCTGAATGACTAATAATGAATGATGAATTGGGTGGGTTGTGACAGTTCTATCACCGTGGCTGAGGTAATTGGGGTAGTTAAATCACTCCCCAGTGGCAAGGCTCCTGGGGGTAGACGAGTTCCGCTCGGAAGTCCTCAAGGCTCTGGATGTTGGAGGACTGTGCTGGTTGACACGCCTCTAAAACATTGCGTGGAAGTCAGGAACAGTACCTCTTGACTGGCAGACCGGGGTGGTGGTCCCCATTTTTAAAAAGGGTGACCGGAGGGTGTGTTCCAACTATAGGGGGACCACACTCCTCAGCCTTCCTGGGAAAGTCTACTCCAGGGTGCTGGAGAGAAGGGTACGACCGTTAGTCGAACCTCGGTTAGAGGAGCTGCAATGTGGTTTTCGTCCCGGTCGCGGAACACTGGACCAGCTCTACACCCTTGCAAGGGTACTCGAGGGTATGTGGGAGTTTGCCCAACCGGTCTACATGTGCTTTGTAGACCTGGAAAAGGCATTCGACCGTGTCCCTCGTGGTGTCCTGTGGGGGGTGCTCCGGGAGTACGGGATTGATGGTCCGCTTCTACGTGCCATTCGGTCCTTGTACAATCGAAGCAGGAGCCTGGTTCGCATTGCCAGCAGTAAGTCGAGCTTGTTTCCGGTGAACGTTGGCCTCCGCCAAGGCTGCCCTTTGTCACCGATTCTGTTCATAATCTTCATGGACAGAATTTCTAGGCGCAGTCAAGGTGTTGAGGGAGTCCAGCTTGGTGACCTTAGGATCTCGTCTCTGCTATTTGCAGACGATGTGGTCCTTATGGCCTCATCAGGCTGTGACCTTCAGCGTTTACTGGAGCGGTTTGCAGCTGAGTGTGAAGCTTCTGGGATGAGACTCAGCACCTCCAAATCCGAGGCCATGGTTCTCAGTCGGAAACGGGTGGACTGTACCCTCCGGGTTGGGAGTGAGGTCTTGCCTCAGGTGGAGGAGTTCAAGTATCTCGGGTTCTTGTTCACGAGTGAGGGAAGGTTGGAGCGTGAGATCGACAGACGGATCGGTGCAGCATCTGCAGTAATGCGGTCGCTGTACCGGACCGTCGTGGTGAAGAGAGAGCTGAGCCGGAAGGCAAAGCTCTCTGTTTACCGATCGATCTACGTTCCCACCCTCACCTATGGTCATGAGTTATGGGTCATGACCGAAAGAATGAGATCGCGGATACAAGCGGCGGAAATGAGTTTCCT
>QODF01000165.1:2625850-2650295 GCA_024372805.1 Oostethus manadensis
ACCCACCACCTGCAGGGGCAAGCATAAGGGTCCGGTGCTGTGTGATTTGGGCAGTGGTCCAGGGCGGGTGTCCGGGCGACCTGGTCTTCGGCGGCCAAATCTGGTTAAATTAATTAATCATGATTAATCACCACTTGCAACTGTGTCTGAAATTTTGCACATTTTATTGTATTTTATTGAAAAAAAAAATAAAACACAGGGCGTAATTATGTAAATTTGTATGTATATGTAAATGAACTAAAATCTTCATCAAACTACAACCACACGAGTAAAAACCTATTTACCTAAGACTGGCTTCTTTAATTGCACTGCTGTTGATGAGTTCAGGTAATAAAAAAGTTCTAAAAGAGCGTCTGACTTCTTGTGACTCTGTGTGCAGCTACACTGTGCCGCCGTCTGTCGTCATAACGGAGAGGCGTGGCTTGCCATCAGGCGTTAGATATGCTAAGAAATATAACATAATTAATCAAATAAATTAGTAACCCCCACTATTTTTGACACCCCTACTTTGAATGCATCTTTTGAACGCCTTATGTTTGTGTTTTAGTTTCTTTAGCCATGTACTGCATATGCTTAAAAATGCTTACTTTAGGAAAAAATATATCAAATGTGCTTTTGATTAATAATATGCAACGACAAAACAGCGTGATTTGTATTCTTCTGAAACTGATAGTGACGCTGCAAAATTTTGAAGCGTGCAATTGTCATTGAAAACATTGTATTTCTCATTTTCTATCATGAAGGATTTGTTATGCATCCATCCATCCATTTTCTACGGCGCTTATCCTTATTAGGGTCGCGGGTATGCTGGAGCCTATCCCAACTGACTTGGTACACCCTGGATTGGTCGCCAGCCAATCAACCATTCACACTCACATTCATAACCATGGAGAATTTTGAGTCGGCAGTTAACCTAAAATGCATGTTTTTGGAACTCCACACGGAGATGCCCGACAGAGATTCGAACCCGGGGCTTCCAAATCTCCTGACTGTGTGGCCGACATGCCAACCACCCGACCACCGAGCGGCTTGTTAGTACCCCGAACGTCAGAATTAACCACTCTTTTATTACTTTTCATTTTTGACCCCGTCACATTACATACAGTTTCATGTGACCGAGATGAAGAGAAAATACACGAGTTCAAAATGCATTTCACATCAAAAGGATGGACAAAAACACAGCTTTGATTTGGCAAAGGTACACCTTGTACACACTGGAGTGCTTGGCTTTGAAGCATGCACACCTCTGATTATGCATCTCTGCCATTTGTTTCTCCATTTTTCTTCCACAGACAAATGCTTTTTTTTCCCCTTTCTTGCAGATAGACGAGAGCAGACAGATAAGCGAGGCAGTAAGATGCAGCGCTCATTTCCATGGCAGCCATCAGTACTGAAGAGGAACTCGCACATGATACCGATGAAGAGATGTGTGTGCTTAGAAGGTCCAGGAAATCACACAAGGTACTGGTAAGGTGTGCTTGTTCTTTTCCATCTCCCTCGGAGTACGTCATTATGTCCCCACAAACCTATTCCATCTCTCCTAAATGAACGATGTTTTTGATAACGCTGAGTTTAATGGTCACACATCATGCAAAACAAGAATGTTTGGGGACATAAATTACACATTAGCGTAACTTCTTTGGAATAAAAGTGGAGGAGGAAAGCTGATGATGAAATCAGGATGCTTTCATGCCATCGTTCCTGCCATTGGCTTGCTTTCTCCCTGTTTCCGTGCGTCTCTAGCCGAATAAAAGACAAACTAGTCGAATACCAACTCGAGGCTCAAGTGACAGCCTCGTGCACCGACTTCACATAAAATAACAATCAAAGTCTTCCGCGTCTTATTGGGTAAAGGTGGAAAAAAAGAAAACAGAGAAGGTGCACGCCCATTATAAATAGAATGGGAGAACGCCTAGCAACATCCCCACTGTGCATCTGGCGTCTGTGAGAGGGAATAAATATTCAGGGAGCATGATGGTGGAAGCTTCACTCCAGGTGCATATATCACCTGTATCAAAGCAGCCAGCAAGACTGGAGCCACAGCAAAGGTAAAGATAGAAAGCAATACTACTTAACCCAGAAGCTTCAGTGTCGGGAGCAAAAATGTCTCTCATTTTTAAGCAGTGCTATTTGTCAAAAATCAAAAAAGAGAGTCTCTGTAACTTGTGACATGAGGACATAAGGGGTCATGAAAATCTTTCACATTTTCTCATGGGAATTTGTAGGAAATCATGCAAAAAGGAAGCGCTACATCAGGAGTGTTTGGGGTCATTTGCGGCCCACGGCTGTTTTTTTATTTGCCTGCAGCATGTTTCAAATGTGCTACTTAACAAATAAAAAACAACAGCAAATATGGAAACATCAGCAGCAAATTCAGAATAAAAACTTGTAATCTAGCGAAAATATTTTGAAAAAAAAAAAAAAAGACGATATTTTATCAAGAAATATTTTGATGAACAGCTATTAATAAAGATACATTTTTTGAAAATTAGGTTGTGGAAAAAGTTGTGAGAATTAAGTCAAAACATGGGAAAAAAATCAAAATTATGAGAAAAAATTAATATTAATGTTTATTTCCTAAGAATATATCTTAATATTATTAGTATATGTTCTATTATATTATTATAAATATTTTCTTAATAAATATTTTAAAATAATATACTTTTATAATTATTAATTATTTTATAATTTTATAATTATATAAAATACATATTAATTCTTAATTATAAAATTATATGTATAAAATTAAAAAGTATATACAAAATATTTAGTAATAAAAAGCATTTATTATTTTTAATGTTTAAATGCCCTGCAAATGACTGGCGACCAGTCCAGGGTGTACCCCGCCTCTCGCCCAAACTCTGCTGGGATAGGCTCCAGCATCCCCGCGACCCTAATGAGGATAAGTGGTATAGAAAATGAATGAAAATGAATGTTTAATTGATATTAATATTTTAAAATATTAATATTTCCTAATATATATTAAGAAAAACAAGAAAAAAGTTAAAATGTTACTAGAATAAATTCATAATGTTATAAAGAAAAAAATACTTTTGAAGCATAGAGTTAATGCAAAAAAAATAAATAATAATCATCATTATTTTAAAAGTCCTAATATTCCATTTTGTATTTTTAGGAAAATGAAGTTGGAGAAACAATTATAATATTATAGAAATAGAGGAAAGTCTTATGGGAATAAAGTCAGTAGTATTACAAAAAGAAAATGAATGAAGATTAGTCAAGAAGAAAGTTGAATGTTTGGGTAGTTTATAAAAAACAGCTAAAAAATACTTTTTCAACTATATCACAAATTGAGATGCAATTTTTTTCATGCAATATGTTTGACTTCTTAGCATATCTACACACATAGAAGTCCGCAAGTAATGTGCATATGAAAAAATTGACATTTTGCCCAAACCTGACACTAGCAAAACATACAAAACTATACAAGCGAAGTTTGACCAATTGAGTAACCAAAAAAAAACGGCCACAGAGTTTGTTTGACAAAGAACCTCTACCGTTCTGGGACCAAAAATCACCACGTCACAGGCACACCCTCGTGAGGTTCTTGTGTTTTTTTCTTGTGTTTTTTTGCACGTAGCCCCAAAGGAGCCCGACCGTATGTCCAAACTTTTTCCACCGAGGACATCTATAGAAAAATCAAAGGATACAGAGGGTATATTTTTGTGTATATTTTGTATTTCATAAAAAGCCTAAAAAAAACTTATATTTTATGCCAAATCTTTTTGCTATTAATTGTTATTATCAACCAACCAGCCTTTTTTTTACATTTTGCCTTTTTGCTGAAATTTTACAATTGTTGCTGTTTTTTAGTGTTTAACGTGCCAATAATAAACGAGTCACAGTCCGCAAATGGATAGCCCGGTATTACTCAATGTAGTTGGCATAATAATGGAAAATAGCTATAGGCTATTGTTTCATTAATGTGTCATTACTGACACCTAGTGACCACTGTAGAATACTACATATCAGTATTTCAATACATTTTGTGAATGCCTTTATCATTATTTTTGTATATTCAGCCATTTTTATGCTTGAAAATGCTTAATTTAGGGCCAGGAAAAGTGGGTTTTTGACTGATCACAGTTTGCAGAGGACAATCCATTTTACGGGCCTTAGTTTTGATTTTGCCTTAATAGTCTGCTTAAAAGCGGACGAAAAGACGAGGTGTTTAGTATAAGCTGGTGTGAAAAAGTGTTTGCTCCCTTACTGGGTTCTTCTTTTTAATCCATGACACATACACTTTCAAATCTTTAAACAAATTTCAGTATTAATAACAACAAAATGCGCTTTTTAAATGAAACTTTTTAATATTAAAGGAAAAAAAATCCAACCCTGTGCAAAAATGTGATTTTAGCCTAAAACTAATAATTGTTTGGGCCACCCTTAGTAGCAACAAATGCAGTCAAGTGTTTGCCATTACTTGCAATGAGTCTCTTACAGCGCTGTGGAGGAATTTCTTTGCAGAATTGTTGTAATTCAGTCACACTGCAGAGTTTTCCAACATGAAGCACTCATGGAAAGGTTCACCAATGTTCCATGTTTTTGCCACCTGCGGATAATGGCTCTCGCTGTGGTTTGCTGCAGTCCCAAAGCTTTAGAAATGGCTTTATAACATTTTTTAGACTGATCTTAGTTAAGTTCTGTTGTATTGTATTGGACTTACACCCAAATTTGTTAGATGATCTGAAATATTAGGTGTGACATACGCGCCCAAAAAAAAAAAAAAACAGGAAAGGGGAAAACACTTTTTCACACCGCTGCATATCGCCTGACACGCCCGTTTGTGTCTGCGTTACACAGAGGGGACTCGGCCCCGGCGGATCTCTCCGGCTTTGTGCCTGCCGGTCCCCTCCAGTTTTTGAACACTTTACTGTATAAAAAGACAAAGATGAACGCAGCGTGCTGCCATTGGGCGGCTGTTAATGTTCCATACAGTAATAAGGAATTGTAGTCAAAAGGAAGTAAGCATCATAATGTTGCACTTGCACTTTCATGAAAAGAAACGCTGTAAACCGGGGCTGTCCAAAGTGCGGCCTGGGGGCATTTTTGTTCTTTCTTATATTCTTATATTCTTAGATATTCCACCAACATGCTTTGCCATCTACAACACAAAGCTGATATCACTTACAGTACGATACTGACCTGCACTGGCTTGCTTTTGTTCTTTTTAGTGCCCCCGTATCCTTCCATTGTTCCGTACGCTATCAATATTTGTATTTGTATTTGAGAATTTCATTTTAGATCGCAATTTGCCTCGTTTCAAACCCCATTTAATGGTAATAATGAATAATGCAAAATGAGTGAATACAGATTTTGGGGGGAAGAAGTGGTTCTGGAGGCGTACCGTGTGTCACCTGCACCGTTGGACCCCCGGTTAACATTCGCACATTAACGCATTCCAATGAAAAGACTTTATATTTAAGTTAAATGACAAAGGCACACTGCAAAAGCGAAGCAGATGCCCTGTGATGTAAACCGCTGAAAATGCTGTTTGAACTACAAATTGCATGACCTTGGAGGCGTCGGGCCGCACAGCGTACATCACAATTGCATTGGTGCTTAACTTCGTTTTATGCAGGAGAGCCAGTTAAACCAATCGCATGTCACTACTGTTGCAACCGCAAGTTTGTGCTCCAGTGACAGAGTCCACCTCGTCACTAACAAACCGAGCAGCCACAAACGCAACCGTGCAACCCTCACGTACTTCTCTTTCCAAGCAACTACCAGGAGAAGCAGCCTCTGTTTTGAAACGCGTGGCGCCTATCTCGCACGGGCCGGTCGGCCAGTCGGGGTGCGTGTGCAAGACATCTCTTTCAATATCTGGCCGTCTGATTGGCCTTAGAACCTGCGCTCAATCACGTTTAAGAAATGTGCTGCAAAAATTGTGATTGAATTTACACCTCCCACGGAGACAAGTGTGGTCTGCCATGATTCCCCACCGCGCGCACACACACAGCCGGAAGATCCAGGCTCTCTCGCTCTCTCTCTCTCTGGCAGCCGCAGGAGTGTTGGTGTCTGCACTCCCGAGCCCGCCACGTTCAGGCAATTCATAGCGATGTAAATGGTCTGGAAAGTACCGCACTGGGGCCGGATGACCAGGGCTGTTCTCCTCCCAGGCTCGTACGCGCAAATGAAAGCCATCGCCTCCTCGCTCAAGACCGCAGTTATCCTTTATCTCACCTGCGAGGCTTTCATATTTGCTGTTTGTCTGGCGCTACAGCTAAATATATCAATCCCTAGCAGGTCGGGCGGGTCGCAAACAGCTTGGCAATCATCTGTGATTACACTCTTGGCAGTCGTCTCAGTCCTAATTAAACTTTAATATGACTATTTTTAGTTGTAAACCAAACCAGTAATAACTTTAAAGGGCAGAAGGTGCGGGCGCCAGAGATACCTGTCACTGCCTGTCAGGTTTCTTTGTCCCCGTCATGTTAAGTCGAGGTATGCATGACGCCCGATCAAAAGAGAAGCAGGCAGACGTAAACCTTGCCATGCATATGAGTTTGTTTGATGCCAGCATCAGATGCCGCGTGTTTGAACATTCCACCTTCACACGGCGGACCCTTTCATCCCTTTTTAAGCACATTTACCTTTTTACTCTGCAGTACAAGCTCAGGGCACCTGCCATGTAAAGCCAGCAGCCGCAGTCCCAAAAAAAAAACCCATGCACCACGGCGCCGATTTACCACCTGCATGTTAAATGTTTGTCTAGCTTGGCTGTGCCCAAAGCGGGCGAAGCCGCACTTAAACGCCGGTGAGGCTCGGCGCATAAAATATAGACAACGTGGGCCGCAGGAGAGCGGCGAGGCATCTTGACGATGTCGGGAAGAGTCCACTTACCCTGCTCAAAAGGCTGCCCATTAACTGATGTGGCTTTCATCTTGAGGGCCTCCCTGCCAGACGTGTCACACTGGGAGCCTCTATTAGTATCCTGGTCACTATCAGCTTGGTCACTATCACCATGGCCACTGTCTCGCAGGCTCGCTCGTTCTGCATCCTTAAATGTGGAGCTGCAGCAGGGAAGGGGAGAAGAGGGGGGGGGGGGGGGGGGGGTGGGGGATATATGAAAGGGTGCGGAAGCGGCGGCGCCGGCAGTGAAATACCACTACCCTTATCGTTTTTTCACTTACCCGGTGAGGAGGGGGGGGGGGGGGGGGAACCACATAACTTGCCGTCCTCTCGGTACGAGCGCTGCTGTTTGATAGCCAGGCGAGCTGGATACTGGGATGAAGGAGCTCAAAGGACGCGGTCAGGAAGCGTCTGCATGTGAGCGCTTACCTCTGAACAAACGGCTGCCTGCTGCCGGCATAATTGGGCTCGGAGGGGAAGTTTTCCGTCTAGAAATGACATGAAAAAATTGAGTTTTAATTTTGAAAAAAACAAGAAACAAAGGGTTTTTCTCACAGTTTTTCATCGACACAAGAGATGCATCAAAGGGATGCGGCATCATCTCGAGGTGGCCAGCTATTGCCACAACTGTGTGTACTTTCACGCAGCGCGCTCGGAGAACTCCATTCTCATCCCACCAGCGTTTGCCGCGCCTTATAAACAACCGGTCAGGCAACAATCGCTTCCAACACAACAGGGTGTCACGTGCCAAAGTTTGCATCAGTCATCAGTTGCTACTACTACTCATGAAAACAAACTAGAAGGCCCCGCTGGGATCCAATATGATTTTAAAGGCCCGGAAATGTGCAGGATAAAAGGCTTTATCCATGTGGCTGGTCTGGCACTGACATGGACGCGGGCTGCAGGGGAAGCTTAGCTTACCCTAAAATGTCCCCAAAAAGTGGTGAAATTTGTACTGCTGTGTGTACAACTCACTGACTAAATATATCTTTTGCTCAGAATCAAATAGCTATCACAGGTAACTTTGGTATCACTCATCCCTACAGCGCCACAGTCGGACGCTGAGCGTGGGGAAACGTAGAGTGGGTTGGTCCACTGCAATCAATAAATGCTGGGCTTTGTCCCACGCATCGGACGCTCGGCGTCTCTGGGAGTCTATGGGGCAGTGGGCTGTCCCGGACGCTGGGCTTCTGCATGGTGATTGGATGATCTGTCTGAGTCCCATTTTGATTGACATTGAAATGAGCGAATCAGCAATCTTGTAGTGTAACCTTCCCCCGGAGCATTTTCTAAAGTTTTCATTCCGTTGTTCTGAACCGACCCGGAGGCTTTACTGATCCCCAGAGACTTTTTGTTGAAAACGACTAGGAACGCAAGAAATGTACATACATGATGCAGGCTGGAAAAAAATCCCCTCATTGAATGACCAGCACCCGCCACTGGACAGGAAAAGGGAGGGAGACAACTCAGATATTTTCCACCTTCACAGGTAGTAACAGCGCCGGAAAGTACTTTAAGGGGCTGTTATTAATTATAAATCGAAAAATACGTTTTTGGCTGACAGCTCTGTTTTTCTGTGTCAGAAAACCTATGAAGGCTGGTCTTGAAGCGGACATAAAAAAATGCAGGGATTATCTTTCCAGCTCTAGTTGTAAACAAGGCAAAGGTGCCAAAATAAGAGGACAAATGCACGCAAAAAGGGCTTAAGATGGGGCTTTGGCTTGGCAGAAACTGTACGTGAACATTTAGTGGAGGAGGAGTTTCTGAATACCAATATTCAGTAAAGACTAAACTAAAGCTAGACTGTGCTAAACTATTAGTATTCTGCTTGGTCTTTTTGTTTTGCACTTTTTATTACTTGTTTTATTGTTTTGCTGATGTTGGTGTTTGGTTGTAAATAGTTAGAAACTTGCATGCAGACATTTGACCTTTGTCTACTGAAACGGGTCTTGTATTTATAGTACTTTATTATAATATATATTTTTGTAGGTGTTCAATGAGGACTAAAATAATAAATATTATCTCTATACGTGGACCGCACGGTGGTTGAGTGGGTAACATGTTGGCCTCACAGTCAGGAGGTTCAGGGTTCGATTCTCTATGTGGACTTTGCATCTTCTCCCCGTGCGTGTGTGGGTTTTCTCCGGGTACTCCGCTTTCCATTCCAAAAACACGCATGTTTGACTCTAAACTCTGAATGCTTGTATGTCTGCCCTGCGATTGCCTGCCGACCAGTCCAGGGTGTACCCCGCCTCTCGCCCCAAGTCAGCTAGGATAGGCTCCAGCGTACCCGCGACCCTGACGAGGATAAACAATATAGAAAATGGATGGAGGGATCTCTATATATATTTTACATTAGTAATTATTTCAACACAATACACAACATTTGGTAATTTAACACAAGGCGCCGCTCCAAAAAGAGCCGACATTTTCATCACTATTACTCATGTTCTCTGATGTTCTCAGCCTGAATATCATGTATGCCGAATAGAGTTCTAAAGATGTATCTCTGATATGACTGGGAGAATATGACTTCAGGCATTTTTGAAGCTCTGAGTGAACGGGGACTGTTTCAAAAACCTACAAGGATACACACCATGCATACCAACACAAGGCATACCCAGTCTTTGCCTTACACACAGGGCCCTATGATTTCCGCATTAACTGAATCGCGTACAGACTCCTGAAATTGGCCAATAAAAACCCAAATTGACATTGTCATCGTGAGGAAAAGGAACGTCCGTGCGTGGAATTCTATACACGGCGGACGGCTCAATCGTGGCGGAATCTCATTACAAACACTAAACCACCCGCTCCAGTGATGAAATGACGATTAACACCGGCGCAAGCTGGCGGAAACTCCTCTTAGCTTTGCTCAGTCACGCGCCGCGAATGGAAGTTAGCACGCTAGTGCTGTTCCGTGTGCGATCCGGGCTGGATGAGTACACTTTCACCGTGTTTTACTGCTGCAATGTAAGGAGCGTTTTACAATGCCTGACGACGTCCTGCGCGTTCTGAGTGAAAAAAGAAGCACCTCTTAGCCGTAAAGGGACATGGTCACACACAGAACATCCTTCCCGCCTTCAAAATAAGAGCACGTTTGACATGTCTAACTGTGAACAAAATAAGCATGTCCTAAAAAATGTCTTACTTATTGAGCTAGGTGATATGCGTGACTAGAGTTTGTTGAAGATTTTATAGCAATGTGTGCCGAGGCTGACATCCCATCGGAAAACTTAGCCGGGCGACACCTGTTTCTCATTTACTGGGCTGAATTGTCCATTGATGGATTGCAGCAGTAAATTAGGGACGAGAAACGGGGTACACCCTGGACTGGTTGCCAGTACATCCATTGACAATGAGATGCCCAACTGAGATTTGAGACCCAGGCGTCCAATCTTTGGAAGAACCCAGGTCTTTCAGATCTCCTGACTGTGTGGCCAACCACTCAACCACCGTGCGGCCGATGTAAAAGTTGTTGTTCTAAAAAGACCCAAAGGGAAAAAGCTACATACAGTACTTTACACTGGAGGTTGCATATATTCTCTGCTTCTGAAAAGCGCTGTAACTTCTGTTACGGCTCTGATGAGGCCGCTTTGCTGCATATAAAAAAAACAAACAAAAGGGTTTCAGCCTCACCTGGCACAGAGGAGGAGAAGGATGAAAACACATCGCCGTTGTGGCCATAAGTGCGTCTTTGGCAAGACAAAGGAAGGCATTAGTGGCGTTCATTAGTGCCCTTTTCCCTTCGTCTTGAGAATAATGTGTTTGTGTTGATCACACCCACGTTGCACGTCGACTGGTGACAGCGCCAGGCCTTGTCATCTGTGTTACCATCTCCAAATGTGAGACTGACCCAGATATTTACATCGCGTACACACACGTGATTCCACACGGCACTAGACACCCGCGTTGGCCAATTAGCATGTGAGCTGGCGAGGCTCGGATGGACTCACGTCAAGGGCAGCCTCGTGCCAACTTTGGTTGCGGCTGGGCGGATCTGACCCATATTTGAAAGAGAGAGGGAGGAGGGGGGTGATTGTCAGAGTTACGCCATGTGCATCATGCTGTCTGGTGCACACCGGTTGGGTAATGCGATGGGACAAGCTGCTCAAACACCTGTCCGCTCCAACATCTCAGACCGGGTTGTGTTTTCTCTCCAGAGCCGCGGATCTGCTGGGGGTCACAGCAGGCCTTGTTCGAGACTCGCACTGTTTGCCTTTACCACACACCGACACGGAGAGAGCACTTCCTCATCATGTGGCCTGCAGCGGTAGCACTTTGCGAAAGAACAAATGTGGATAAAACATTAACCTTATTAGCAAAATGCCACCCAGTACATCCCAAAACGAACTTGTCATAGCATGCTTCATTTGCAGAAAGCGTTTGCCTTAAGCAAGAAAGCAGAGGTGATAATGATGACCGATTTTTTTTTTCTTCCTCCCCCGGGAGTTCCACAGCTAAGCAGAGGGTGCAGATAAGAACAAATAAATGGCAGGTAAAGACCACAGAGCAGCGTAGTGGGGGGGTCTTACCTGTATGACTGACATTCTGTTGGCGGGAGTGTCTGAGCTCAGCCCGGCGAAGCTGGAGTGGCATCCGGCCCTGGGTACCGTCAGGCTGTTGGGGGTAGTTTTCAGATACATGACCTCCGACCTGGGCAGCGTGAGCGGCAGGGGGCTCTGGTAGTCGAAGCATATGGGAGAGGTGATGAGCGAGGGGCTGCTCACCACGTTCATGCGACTGGCCGAATCTCTTTCCTCCATCTCGCTCTGCACCAGCATGATGTCACTCTTGTTGATCCGCTTCTTTTTGCCCTTCCCCGTTGGAGGATTGGAGTACTCAGGCATGCGGCAGTTATAATTCCCGCTCTCCTTATCTTGATGCTTGGACTTGACAGCGATGGCGGTCATGACAGCTAAGAGCATGACGGAGATAATGCAGAGGGTAATGATGAGAGGCAGGGATACGTCCCAGTGTTGCTGCTCGCCACTCACGCTGGAGCCCCCACCCCCTGACGCCGTTTCCGCGTTGGCTTTGATGACCAGCTTAGCCACGGCGGATAGGGGGGGCTTGCCCCGGTCGGTTACCCTAACCACCATCTCCACCGTGGGCGAGACCTCTTCCCATAAGGCGTGGGTGGTTCGGACCTCGCCCCCGACCGGATCGATCTCAAACAGGTGGTCGTCATTGCCCTCTGTAATCTCGTAGGTCAAATGTCCGCTTTCGCCGTGATCGTGATCCACCGCTTTCACCGTGGCCACAATATAGCCTATACCAACGTTTCGAGGCACTGGGATTTCTGCTGTATCGTTTTGCAGAAGAGGCAAAATAATCACCGGGAGATTGTCGTTGACATCCAGGATGTTGACCCTGATGGTGGAGGTGCTCTCCATGTGAGGGGAGCCTCCATCTTTAGCCTGAACTTTGAACTCAAAAGATTTAGTCTGCTCGTAGTTGAAAGAGCGTGACGCGTATATGGCTCCATTGGTGGGGTTCACAGACACGTATGTATAGACAGACACGTCACCAATGTGCGATGGCAGAATGGAGTACGTCACGGTTCCATTGCGGCCTACATCTGGGTCGTGGGCCAGAACAGAGCCTAAGTACTCCCCTGGGATGTTGTTCTCAGGCACCTGTAGCACATAAATGGCCTTTGTGAAGCGAGGCGCGTTGTCGTTCTCATCCAGGATCTTCACCGTGAAGGACTTGGTGTAGTTCAACGAGGGGATGCCATTGTCTCTGGCCACGATGGTGACATTGTATTCGTCCTTTGTTTCTCGGTCCAAAGGTCTGTCAGTGAGCAGCGTGTAAAAATTGTCATTGTTCTCCTGCAGTCTGAAGGGAACGTTTCCCAGCACGCGGCACTGGAGCTGGCCGTTTCGGCCGGAATCTTTATCTGTCACTCTGACCAGAGCGATGACAGATTCAGAGGGTGCCGCCTCGCTGATGGCACCCTGCCGCACGGAAACAAAACTAATTATTGGTGAGTTGTCATTTTTGTCCAGTACTTTGACAGTAATTTTACAGTGGCCCGGTATGGGGTTGGGCCCGAGATCCTTCGCCTGCACATCAAACTCGATGATAGGATTCTGCTCGTAGTCAATTTCCCCCTGGACCTTGATGACACCGGTGTTGGGGTCAATGGCAAACAAATCTTGTATTCGCTCAGATGCGTATCCTGTAAAGGAGTAAACCACCTGCCCGTTGCTTCCCTCATCTTGGTCAGTGGCGTTTAAATCTATGAGTACTTTTCCGGGTGAGGAATTCTCTGGGAGTTCCAGCACATAGGAAGATTTCTCAAAAACGGGGCTATTGTCATTGGAATCAGTCACCCTGACGTTGATTTGCATGGAGCCTGATCTTGGATACTCCCCTCCATCAATTGCAGTGAGGAGGAGGGTGTGATGGCTCTGGTCCTCCCGATCCAGAGGTCTCTGAACCACGAGCTCGGGATAAATGGTCCCGTCTCCTCTTACTTTTAAATCCAATGAAAATGTATTGTAATCATCTCTGGTGACTTGATAAGTCTTTATCCCGTTCTCCCCGGTGTCCAAGTCATGTGCGATAGTCAGCGGGAAGCGTGTGCCCGCGGCGGCGTTCTCCGAGATGTCGATGTTAATGTGATCTGAGGGGAAACTGGGCGAGTTGTCATTTATGTCCTGTATGTCAATTTTGATCATGCATATTTCCTTGTCATTGGCAAACACCTCCATGGAGAGCTGGCACTTTGGGTTCCGCCTGCATAAGGTCTCCCGATCAATCCTTTGTTTGGTGAAAATAAGTCCACTCTCCGGGTCAACATCCACCAGGTGTGGTGCAGAATTTTCCAGGACTCTGAAGTTGGATTTTTTCCCTCTCTCCGGGGTCCCATAACCGCCGTCTTTTGCAATATTACCTATGATAGTGCCGGGTCCCTGCTCCTCCGGGACGGAATAACTCAGGTTTTTCAATGTCAGGGCTTTAACCCACAGAAGAAGGAAGATGGGAACAGAGAGACGCATCCCTTCAGCTGGATATGCGGTACTGGCACACAGGAACGAGAGGGAGAAAAAAAAAACCTTGACTTTCAACCTGTTGATTATTCTGCAAAACCTCCAGAGCACTAAATCCAAAGCAGGCAAGCGGCTGCAGGACTAATTGGATATCAAATCGATTTGTAGACCCCCTTGAAACGGCATTAGCTCTCTCACATGCCGCTCTCCAATGATGAACTCTTTCTGTAAACAAAGATGACCGCCCGACGACACCCCGTGCATGAATTAAAGATCAAATTCAACATCGGAATGCTTTGTTTTCCCTCTCCGAGGGGGCTCCCACAATGAATAATCGATGAGAATAAAGTATTAATATTCCCCTCCGCGTCCAAGGTTAAAGCATGGTGAAGGTTAAGAGCGTGGCTTTCAGTAGGAAGATGAGAGGGGGGAGGAAGGCAAAAAAAAAAGAGGCGCATTGCCCTCATGCGACATCTACACCCTGCGAAGCTCCAAAAAATGCACCATCAGTCCGCGTTACCATTCACGGCGCATTGTGACTTTTGTCTCCTGTGCGGCACACTGTTGCATACGGAGATGCTCGTCTCTCCTCCTCCTCCTCCAGTAAAGTGCATGGAGCCGGCGCTGCAGCCCCGCTCTCCGCTGCAACCTTTTGTGTGTTCCTGCCCTTGCTTCGCGAGGAGCATCCACAGCGGCCACTTTTTTTTCTGTCTTTTTTTGCTCCACTAATCAGTCCACTAATCCCATAATCCAGTCCGATTTGAAGGCGCTCCTCTTTGCATCCATCAGCGGCCACTCTTATCTGTTGCACGGCGGAGACGACGAGTCGCAGAGAGCGAGCGAGAGGAGAGAGAAAATAAGGTGCGAGATGATTGAAGATAATCAGAATGAGTCGCGTCTCCTCCTCAACTGTTGAAAGCCGCCTCTCCTCCTTGCTCCCTCCTCCTCCCCTTTTTCCCCGCGCCTTTGCCGCACACTCCCGCGCGTATACGTGCGCACACTTCTGGTGCTCCTTTTGCAGCCGAATGAGTGAGCGGTGACAGATCTCGCCTTCTAGGTGGAGCGCTGGATGGCACGAAGAAAGGCTGTACTAGTGCGACGTGATGCATTTGCTGATGTGCGCGCAGTGTCAGCGCATGGGCAGGGAAACCAGAGAAAAGGGAGGCAGGAGAGGAAAAAACATGCCCGTTGTGCTGCTGGATGCTCCAAACACACAAAGAGGTGAATGGAAGGTGCAGGACCAGATCAAGGAACGCCACATGTGGTCACTCCCTGTGAAATGAAAATGGACCTTATTGCATCCTCCTGTCTGGTGTGATGCAGTGCAGCAAACCGCAGTTTTGTAACAGGCCGTTGCATTTCTGACAATGTCGGTCCCAGCTGAGCTTTACCGTTGTTGTCAAACGTTTGCCTGGCGTTGAGTCAGGCGCGTGCTCCTTTCACCTGTTGGCAGCAGAAGCTTCCGTTGTTCATACAAGAAAAGGTACTACAGGAAGAGCCTAAGAAAGTTGCATTAAAGACGTTGTTGGAAAGACGCCATTACTGTATGTTCAAACCAGTTAACGTGTTAATAAGGCTTTTACTGAAGTGTCCGTCAACGGCACTGATTTTTTGGACACGCGATTAATGTGCGCACATCCTGTTTGACCCCTTGCCCACGCCGTAGGTTGTGTAACCGCAGCAGCGGCAGATTTGTGTGACGATACGAGCTGCAAGCAAATACTGAGCAGAAATGGGCAAAGAAAGGGTGTTTCAAAAAACAAGATTCGCTACAAAGCCCTGGCAGATGGCTCTCTCCCCAAGACCAAAATTATTTGTTTTACTGTGACTAGAGTTGTCACAAAGTACATCGCCTCTGGGAGAAGTGGGAAGTTACTGGCGCACCGCAGGTTTTGTTTTGTCATTAATACACTGATACCTTGGCATAGAGTGTCCCAACTAACAAGTGTTTTTAGATGTAAGTTGTCTTTCATTTTGCTTTGAACTGCTAGCTAAAATTTTGGTTAGGAGCTGCTACTTATCAGCAGAGCCTATGAGAGCTATTTGGGGTGCTAGCTAATGCTGTGCTGTTGACACTATCATCATAGCGATCGTACGTATATTATAGCCGTCTGATTTATCGTATTTTGTATGGATGACGGGAACAACATCAAATTAAATGCACTATATGAATACAGAACCACCATCCACCTGGTGGTGTGCAAGGAGTGAAAACTAGGAAGGTGTGTTCAAGGACCATCAAACGGTGGGGAAAATTGCAACTCCCATTAAACTGGAAAAACATGAAAAAACTGGGGAATTTGTAATTATATATTATTTTTTAATAAATAATAGCCTTTATTTTCAATATTGATATTATACCTTTGCATAAAATTTTATGTAGTTATCGTAGATGGATATTAAATCGTTTACCGCAAAGACATTTACATCCCCACATATTATAGATAAAAACTTATTACAGACTAAAACAGAATTTATTGATCCATCCTTCCATCCAATTTCTATGCTGCTTATCCTCATTAGGGTCACAGTTGCTCAATTGTAGAAGAAAAAGACAAACACTCTTAAATTTAAAAAACCCCATGCAATATATAATATTACATTGTATTACATAAGTATAACACAATAAAATCAAATGAATATAAGAAACAAAAAGAATTTCAGATAAACAATATTTGCATATTTACAAATAGTGTGTAAAATATGGCAACTACAAGTACAGTACCTGTGATTAAATGTGATTAATTATGACATAACTATGGTCAAAGTGCAATTAATCGCGCTCAAATATTTTAATCAATTGACAGCCATAGTAAAAACACATCTTCATAAAGATGTATTTTCCTCTCTAAATTTGGTTGAAAAGTGTCTATTTTGGGGCTATATTTGTACCAAATTGGTCTGACTAAACTCAATCCAATTTTCAACGCAGATTTTTGGGCAAAAACAAATATAAGAAAATAAATAGAATATCAGATTAACAATATTTTCACATTTACTAATAGTGTGGAAAAATGTGGCAACTACAAGTACAGTACCTGCGATTAAATGTGATTAATTATGACATAACTATGGTCAAAGTGCGATTAATCGCGCTCAAATATTTTAATCGATTGACAGCCCCGGTAAAAAGACATCTCCATAAAGATGTATTTTCCTGTCAAAATTTGGTTGAAGGGCATCTATTTGGGGCTATATTTGGACCAAATTAGTCTGACTAAACTCAATCCAATTTTCAACGCAGATTTCTGGGCAAAATCAAGGCAATGACCAAAAACACAACATCCAAATGACGTCTAGCGTCGGGTGGGATTAGTGCACAATTTGACATGTCCGAAAAAGGACATGTTTAAAAGGTTTAATCCTGCAAAATAATTGTATAACCAAATATTGTATACATGTTTTGGTTCATTTAACAAAGTGACATTAAGGAAGATGACGTGTTTACGCTTGCAATGCTCAACATGTCCAGAAGTAGATTTTAATTAATGCTACCCTTTCCCCTAATCCCACCCCTCAAAGTGACTGCAATTGCGGATAGTTTGCTCGCTTCCTGCGTTGAATATGTTCACGTCTTGCAGTTTCTACCTGTACACAGACAACAAGAGCACAGATCAGCACTGAGGCTTAAACGTTCAGACCGTAACATATAAGCTTCTCATCATGTCAAATGGGATTTTCCATGTTGTAATGAAAAAAGCTGCAGCCAAAAGAAACAATCTGGATCAGATCCAGATGGTCTGACCTTGCATACACATGCAGTGGCTACAAAGGAGGGGAAAAAAAAGATCACGGAATAAAAACAGAATTAGGAGAACAACCTCATAGTATTAGGGGGAGAAATGCCAACCTGTGTTAAGGTGAGGGCTGTTGGCAATTTATGAAGTTATATTTAATTGTGTTTTTTCTTGTACTGGTAAGGCTAAAATATGTTGCCGCATCACAGCGCCGGCGTCCCTCAGGGTAGTTGACTACTTCCCTTCCAAAACTTCCAGTGGAGCTTGATGTGCACCTCCCAAAAATTCTAACCTCGTGTCATCAGAAGGGCCACCGTAGTTTCTAGACTACGCTGTAGAGTAGCTCAGCCTTTTACATTTATATTCTCACAGTATGGTGACTTTCTTATTGTAATAGTGCTCCTTTTTCTCTCATAGTTACAAATATACATTCTCACAATATTATGACTTTTACCATAATATTGCAATTTTCTGTTCTAACACTAAATATATATTTTGGTAATACATAACTTTTTCTTGTAATATTGAATTATTTTATGACATTGTCGGGTTTTTTTGCTTGTCATGTCACAATTATATTCCCCTAATTTTTTTTTCTCATTATGTTAACATATTTTTTTGTAGAATTATTACTCTTTTTTTTCCTCATTATATTGTGACTTTTTTAAAACCACATTGCATTTTTTGTTCTAATATTACAATTATATTTTGGTAATATACAACTATTTTCTTGCAATATTGATTTTTTTATGATAATCTCATAGGACTTTTTGCTTGTAATACTACAATTGTATTCTCCTAATATAATTTTTTTCCCATAATGTTGACCTAGTTTTGTATTATTATGACTTTTTTGTTGTAATATTGTAACTTTTTGTCATTATATTAAAATGATATCTTTTTTTCTTTTAATATTGCGTTGCTTTCTTGTAATCTAACTTTTTTCTAATAATGTTAACAATTACATGACTTTTTTCCCCAGAATATTCCAACTTGTTTCTCATACAAGGTAAAGCTTGATTTTTGATTTTTTTAACATTACAACTTTTCTTGACAAAATATCATGTTTTTCTCATTTTACCACTTTATTCTCATACTATTACAGCCATTCAGTAATGTGCTGTACTATACACTTTTCATCGAATATTATGATTTATTTCCCTCCTAATATTTTGTTTCTTACAACCATACAACCATAAATGATAAACTTGTCATTCACTGTGGTCTTTTGCTCAAATGGTTGCAATTTTTGTGCACAATTATTAATTCAAAGTCAACACCATGTCAACTAAAAAGTATATACTAATAAAGGGAATTGCACATAATAATTGAAAAGGAAAACAACCACAGTTAGATAACTAAAAAATATGTGCTGAAATGTGAAATGCAAACCTAAAAAAAAGAACTTCATCCTGTTAAATACATTAGAGATGGGATTTAAGGCTCTTTGAGGGGAGTCATTCCTTCCAAAGAGCCATTCAGCTGGCGTAATTGGTTTTATCTGGGAAATAATCACTGGGAGGTAAAGAATTTAGATATGACTTCACCAGTATGAATATGAATTATTCAGAAATATTGATTGCAACATTATGTGTGGATTACATTTTAGAGTGTGATCAGAGACATTGTAAATATTCCAAATATCACTTTGCTTTGACAGTAATGTCACAATTACCTTTTGTACAAATTCCGTGTAAGTGTGTGAACAATGACTTGAACACATGTAAACAGCAAAACAGCTTATAGTGCAAAGATTTCCACACAATAATATTGTTAATAATACAGAACAACAAAACATTCACTACTCAAAACAATTAGAGGAAATTAAAGTGGAAAATGTCTTTGTAGCAGCACAGGGGGCCCACTACAGGACATCAGGCCCACAGGCCACCCTCAGGGAACCTTTTTCTTATTGTTTGGTCAGAAACATTCACACCAGTGGCCTGCTGGAGGTCATTTTGTTGGGTTCTGGCAGTGCTCATCCTCTTCCTCTTTGCTCAAAGGAGCAGATACCGATCCTGCTGAGGGTTTAAGAACCTTCTACGGCCCTGTCCAGCTCTCCAGGGATCTCCTCCATGCTCTTGAGACTCTGCTGGGAGACACAGCAAACCTTCTTGCAACGGCACGTATTGATGTACCATCCTGGACATCATGTCGGAGGAGTTGGACTACTTGTGCAAGCTCTGTAGTGTCCAGGTAGCGCACCATGCTATCAACAGAGATGTTGATCCAAGCCAAATGAAAAACTACAGCAGTACAAAATCAGTCAGTAAAAAATAAGTTAAAAGAGATGAGGAGTCAGTGGCCGCAACCTGGAAACCATTCCTGTTCTGCACCTGTTGTTGATTTTATTACCAAACCAAGCAGCTGAAACTGATTAACAACCCCCTCTGCTACCCAACTGACCACATTAAAATCTCAGAAGTTTGACTGATAGGTTACTATACTCTGATTAAAAAGTGTTCCTCTAATTCTTTTCAAACAAACTGTTCAACAGACTGGAGGACTGTCCTGGGGTGCATTTTGTTGCTCTGTAAAAAGTTAAACCCTTAGGAGGACTCCTGAACTGCGATTGACTGGCGACCAGTCCAGGATGTACCCCGCTTCCTGCCCGAAGTCAGCTGGGATAGGCTCCAGCATACTCGCGACCCTAATGAGGACAACGGCATAGAAAATGGATGGATGTAATTGGGGGGGGGGAAAAACGGTTCCCAGATGCGACTCGGTTCCCTGGGTGGTTAGCACATTGGCCACACAGTCAGGAGGTTCAGGGTGTAAATCTCCGTTGGGCATCTCTGTGTGGAGTTTGCATGTTCTCCCCGTGCGTGTGTGGGTTTTCTCCGGGTACTCCGGTTTCCTCCCACGTTCCAAAAACATGCATGTTAGCTTCATTGGCCGCTCTAAATTGTCCATTAGAGTGTGAATGTTTGTTTGTCTGCCCTGCAATTGATTAGCGACCAGTCCAGGGTGTACCCCGCCTCCTGTCCCAAGTCAGCTGGGATAGGCTCCAGCATACCTGCGACCCTAATGAGGATAAGCGGTATAAGAAAATGGATGGATGGATTTTTTCCAAGACAGATGTTGAGGTGCTTATCATTGGCAAGCGACACAACGGGGACGATAACACAACAATGAAGTGTTTTGATCTTACGACATCCTCACCCCTTTCCCATCCATGATCTCACCTTTCTTGCAACATTTTGGAGGCAGTTACTGTTTTGGGGAAAAGTAATGGATCTTCTGAGCTACACATTTGGTTGAAATGTTGGAATTGATGATGCTGTTATGCACAATAAAAAGGAGTGTGGGAATAAATAGCAATGCTTGAGTCTCAGCATGAGCAATCTGAGCCTTGTTGTTTTTCTGCTTGAGCGCTTGTATGGTTAGATTGTGCAAGCATACCTAATGTTGTGGGTTTAATGTGAGTGTGACCTTTCACCTGAAGCTTCCAGAAGGTTACAATCAAAGGGTTGCAGGCAGGATGCTCTCAGCTGGAGGACATTCCAAATCCTTAATTCACTGCCCAAATACCACACATGTTAGCATAACCCACCTCTTGCCACTATCAAACATCAATACGCCTCCACCCCCCACACGTCAAGCTCATATCCCACATTGAAAAGATGGACTGACATTTAGCTCTCGGCGTTTCAACAATATGGCATTTGCATTTTTTTCTCCTCACTCCAGCAGGTTGCCGTGCGGCGCCAGCCTGCATCATTCCAAGCGGAGGCCCCATCAGCCGCGGGGGGGCCAAAGAGCAAAGCTCTGTCTGGCCTGAGTCTTCATTTACTTCTGTGTTGCCCGGCATCTAAATCAAGCCGGCGCTGTTCATTTCCATTGTCTGGAACATGGCGACTGCGCTCCTCTTGGGAGCATCAACTTGGCCTGGCCGGGGTGCAGACTGCATAAAAAGGCCATTTGTGCAGGTAGGAGATAAGAGCAGAAAGAGGAGCTAATTATCATTCCGTGGATGTTAAAACTCCAGCAAGGGGCGGCTATCAACAGCGGCGTCTGCACTGACACGGGCCGACTCTTTAATAGGATCTCGACTCCAAACTCGGGTTCATATTCATAAAAAATAAGCCACATCTTAGAGCGAGGCTGTGACTGCTGTGCAACTCTAAAAGCAAACTCTCTAATGAGGCCGCTGCCCTCAAATTAATAGCGGCTTCTTACTTTGTTTGCCAGTAAAAGCGCCGGGATGCTCCGCTTGTTTCACGACAAATTGAATTTCACCGGAAAGCACATTATTCCCGCTGCGTGTAACACCATACCTGTTGTAATGGACTCTGGTGGAGTTGACTAACACAACATCCCCGCTCCTCTCCCCCACCCCCGATTCACTTTGCACTCGCCTCAGCCTTGATTGGGGGTGAGATTAACTTGTTTATCATTCTTTCTTTTGCGTCCACTACTGCCGGCCCCGTCAACACCAGAATACCGATGCTGTGAATATGAAAGCGTTGGGGGGATGGAGGGGGGGGGCTCGTCCGTCACGATCTCGAATGAACGGATTGCGTGAGCAAACCAGTTCCTCCACAACAGATTGTGTTCATGCCTAGAGCGAGTCAAGCGTTCGCACTCCGTTGGCGCAGCGGGTCTCAAACTCCATTTTTTCCGGGCCGCATCAAGTATTGGGATTAGGGCTGGGAATCTCGGGGTAGCCTCATGTATGCCCTCCATGCGCAACACGCGGCTCACAGTAACGACGACATCTTGATAGGGTGAGCCAAAATAAATCACTTCATCGTTTGGATTTTGCAGCATTTCCAGCTTACCCGTGACCCTAACGAGAACAAGCGGTATACCACATGCGTGGAATTTTGTGGCAAAAGCGGTAAGACTGTTTCAGTTTAGGTGGCTGAGAAGCATAAAGCTCATCGAGAAAACACAACAGCTCATGCCTCTCAAGAGGATCAACTTTTTAAAGCGGAAACACTTTAAAAAAGAAATATCTAGTGTAGTACGGGAGTAGTGACGTATTCGCCGGAAAGACCGGATAAGGTCGAACAGCACGGCAATGTAAAACAAAATCAACACGCGTCTCCTAATTGAAAAACACATTAATTTGCATTTGATTAGAAAACGAGTATTTTTCTTACTAGGCACACTTAATTAAATAGATATGAACAGCTGTGTGACAGTTTGACACTTGCAATGCCAGCACTGGAGAGACTGATTATCAGCGTCCAATGGGTGAAAAGACACTCTGTTCCGCTTTCTTTTATGACTTTGTCATAGAGGTGGGGCAATGTGTGTACATATCTAGAAACTATGTGAGTGCAAACAAAAACAACCAGGTGCCTGTTGTTCCAAGTGAAAGGTCTTGCGAGTGTGTTATGTCTCTGGGTGAGATAACACCAACATGTTTCCGTACTTAATACAGAGCGGAAATTATTCCATTCATAACAAGACGTTTCATCTGTAAGGTACTCATGACACCCAAATATGTTAATGTCAGAAAAACTTCACGTTGACTCAAATGCTGTCTCAATTGTCCAGTTCTGGATGAATTGTTGTTATATATTTTATGATATTATATCCAGTCATTGTGTTGAAGGCTTCTGCTGGAACACCGGAGGAGACGGAGTAAGCTTGTTCACATTTGCCATCATTTGGCTGGTTCGATGGGCAGACGTTGCGGGGCAAATGTTGCTGCCCCGCAGATGGAAGAAGTCAAAAACCCACGAGAGGTTCATTCGTGCCAAAGCGTGCCAAGTGGCAGGAAGTCAGTTGAAATTTCTCCTGCTAATGTGATCCATAGTAGCCNGACAGTTTGACACTTGCAATGCCAGCACTGGAGAGACTGATTATCAGCGTCCAATGGGTGAAAAGACACTCTGTTCCGCTTTCTTTTATGACTTTTGTCATAGAGGTGGGGCAATGTGTGTACATATCTATAAACTATGTGAGTGCAAACAAAAACAACAAGGTGCCTGTTGTTCCAAGTGAAAGTGTCACGATCCCGGTGTTGTTTGCGTGACAGTTTTGGTTTTGGTTTCGAGTTAGAGTTCCTGTGTTGTTTTTCCTAGTTTCATGTTCGCCGTTAATTACACACACCGATGCTATGGTTCCCATAGCGTCGGTGTGGCCTGAACCTGCCACAGACGCGCCGGCCCGTCGGCGTCGGAGAGACCCGGCGGTACCGACCTGGAGACGTCGACGGGGTGAGTCGCAAGCCCTCCTCCAAACCTCCCTCCACCCTTCCCTGGTTCCTGCGACGGTCAAGGACGGCGTCTGGAATCCGCCTTCTGGAGGGGGGCATACTACAGGGGGTCTGACGGTGGAGGACACGCGGCACCTGCCGAGAGCCGCGCCGCGCAGCAGGACGCCACCGTTCGCCACTCCCGTGGCGCCTCCCAGGACAACGCCGAGAGCCGCACCGCGCAGCATTACGCCACCGTTCGCCACCCCAGTGGCGCCTCCCAGGGCGTCGGCTCCTCCAGTGGCGCCCCCCAGGGCGTCGGCTCCTCCAGTGGCGCCCCCCAGGGCGTCGGCTCCTCCAGTGGCGCCCCCCAGGGCGCAGGGCCTTCCTGTCGCGCCCCCCAGGGTGCAGGGCCTTCCTGTCGCGCCCCCCAGGGCGCAGGGCCTTCCTGTCGCGCCCCCCAGGGCGCAGGGCCTTCCTGTCGCGCCTCCCAGGGCGCAGGGCCTTCCTGTCGCGGCTCCCAGGGCGCAGGGCCTTCCTGTCGCGCCTCCCAGGGCGCAGGGCCTTCCTGTCGCGCCTCCCACGGCGCAGGGCCTTCCTGTCGCGCCTCCCACGGCGCAGGGCCTTCCAGTCGCGCCTCCCACGGCGCAGGGCCTTCCAGTCGCGCCTCCCACGGCGCAGGGCCTTCC